>JAWZSU010000048.1:0-138466 GCA_038380795.1 Pyrocephalus nanus
TGAAAAAGACCCGAAAATTGTGCATAAATTCACGAATGATCGTTTTGGAAGAGCGGGATCAGCCCTGGGGGGTGAAAAAAGGGGGGTCAGGAACCCTAAAAATATCCCCTCGGGGGGGGAAACTCGGGGGACCCCAAAAATCCCCCAAAATCCCACCTAAAAAGGGGAAAAAATCCTAAAATTGGACGTAAAACACACAAATAAATCGCTTTGGAAGAGCAGATCAGCCTGGGGGGGCACAAAAAGGGAGGTCAGGACCCCAAAAATAACCCCGGGGAGGGAAAATCGGGGGACCCCAAAAATCCCCCCAAAATCCCACCTAAAAAGGGGGAAAAGACCCGAAAATTGTGCATAAATTCAGGAATGAATCGCTTTGGAAGAGCAGGATCAGCCCGGGGGGGCGAAAAGGGGGGTCGGGACCCCCCAAAACTGTCCCTTCAGGAGATAAATACCCCCCAAATTGTCCTGGTGACATCAAATACCCCAAAAATCCCTAAAAACCCCCAAAATCTCTAAAGACCCCTAAAATTCCCTGATTACATTGAATATCCTCCAAAAATGCCCCGAATCCCCTAAATAACCCCAAAACTGCCCTGGTGACATCAACACCCCAAAAATCCCTAAAAACCCCCCAAAATCTCTGAAGACCCTAAAATTCCCCTGATTACATCGAATATCCCCCAAAAATGCCCCCGAATCCCCCTAAATAACCCCAAAACTGCCCTGGTGACATCAAATACCCCCCAAAATTGCTTAATTACTCGAATACCCCAAAAAAACTGCTCTGGACACCCCAAAGACCCCCCCAAACGCACTGAACACCAAAAATACCCCAAAACTGCCCTGAACCCCCAAAGACCCCCCCAAAAATGCCTTAATTACATCGAATATCCCCAAAACTGCCCTGGAATCCCCAAAGACCCCCAGAACTCCCTCAGTGACATCAAATACCTCCCAAACTGCCCCGGAGCTGAAAGAACCCTCCAAACTACCCCGATGGCATCAAATACCCCCCAAAATGCACTGGAAGCCTCCAAAAACCCCCCAAATTGCCCTGGAACCCCCAAGACCCCCCAAAAATGCCTTATTACATCGAATACCCCCAAAATGCCCCGGAGCTTAAAGTCCCCCCCTAAAACTGCCCTAAACCCCCCAAAGACCCCTCAAAACTGCCCTAATTACATCGAATATCCCCAAAACTGCCCCCATGGCCACAATACCCCCCAAAAACTGCCCTGGAACCCCCCAAAGACCCCTCAAAACTGCCTGAATTACATCGAATACCCCCAAAACCGCCCTGGAACTCCCCAAAGACCCCTCAAAACTGCCCTAATTACAGCGAATATCCCCAAAACTGCCCTGGACACCCAAAATACCCCCCGAAACTGCCCTGGAACCCCCCAAAGACCCCCCAAAACTGCCCTAATGACATCGAATACCCCCAGAACTGCCCTGGCGCCCCCAAATAACCCCCAATTTACCCCAATAACGTCAAATATCCCCCTGAAATCGCCCTGAACGCCCCAAAGACCCCCCCCCCAAAAAAAACCCTGCCCTGAGCCCCCCAAATCCCCCCGAAATCCCCTCCCCCTTCCCCCCCTGGAAGATCCGACACCCCAAAAACACCCCCAGGAGCTCCGACCCCTCCCCAAAACCGCCCCCAGCGACCCCAAAAAAAGAGGAAAACCCCACCCCCCCAACCCCCCCAGATCCCCTTCGATCTCCCCCCCTCCTCCTCCTCCCCCTCCCCAAAATCAAACCCACCCCCCCACCCCCCAAAAAAAATCCCCCATTTACACCCCTGGAATGTCCCCAAACCCCCCCCCCCCCCTTAAATCCCCCCCCCAGACATTTAAATCCCCCCCGCAGCCATCTGGCCCCGCGCGGGGGGGGGGAGAGGGGGGGACACACACACGGACACGCGTGGGAGGAGGAGGGGGGGGGGACACACGTGGGGGTTCCCCCCTTCTGTCCCCTCCGCGATTTTGGGGGGGGGGGGGGAAAGTTGGGGGGTTCCTGCCCCCCCCCCCACTAATTCTCCCCTCCCCGAGTGGGGGGAGGGGGAGGGGGCAAAGAGGGGGGGTCCCCACGTCGCTCCCCTCCCCCACCCCCCGACCGTGACCTACTTTTGGAGCCACAGAGCGACAGATGGGGGGGTGGGGGGGGAAAGGGGGGGCACAAACCATCCCCGCCCCCCTCCCCCCCCCTTTTTTCACTCCTCCGAGTGGCCTCGTGAACCTCGTGAACCCCCAAATCGCCCCCCTATTTCCCCTCCCCCCTTCCCTTTTAGGGGGGGTGGGTTCGGGGTCATCCCCCCCCCCCCCAAACCCTTCCCCTTTTTGCACCCCAAAAAAGATGGGGGGGGGGTGGGGGGGTGTGGGTGCCCCCTCCCCTCTTGCACGCGCCCCCTCCCCCAAAAAAATCAGCTTTAAAGGAGGGGGGGGATCCCAAATTGCCTCCCAGTTTTGGGGGGGGGGTCCCTCAGTAACAGCCCCCCCCCCACAGCAGTTACACCAGTAAGGGGGGTGGGGGAACTGAGGGGGGGGGGGTCTCCAAACGGCACCCCCCCCTAATTTATGCATAATTGGGGGGGGTCCCAGGGAGTTCCCCCCCCCCCCGATGTCACCCAGATGGGGGGTCGTGGGGATGGGGGAGGGGGTCAATGCGGGCCCCATTAGGGGGGGGGTCTCTATGACCTTCCCATCGCACCCACTTTGGGGGGGTTGGGGGGCTCCCCACGCGCCCCCTCCCACATCATCCTCATGGGGTGGGAAATGGGGGGGGTCACCCCCAAAAAACAGCCCCCACATTTTAAGGGGGGGACCCTCGCGCTGCTTTGGGGGGGGGGGGGATCCCCTAAATACCCCCGAACCCCACTAAGGGGGGGGGTCCCTATGGAACCTCTTGGGGGTCCTACACCCCCCCCCAACCCCTAAAACCCGCTGATGGGGTGGAGGATGGGGGGGGGGGGATCCCACATCCCGCCCCCCATCCTCCCCCAGACTCACCCCAACTGGACCCAGTCCTGCCCAGGAACTGGCGGGTTCGGGGGGTCCCAAATGAACGCCTTCCACTCGGCCACCACCTGCCCGCAGCTCCGCTTCTCCTTGTCCCGCGCCATCGAGGGGGGCTCGGCCGCGACCACCACCACCACCACCCCCCCGCCCCCCCACGCGTGATTCCCCCCCCCTCCCCCCTCGGTGGTCTCGGGCGGACCCGCTCGCTCCGCTCCGCCCGCGCCGGGACTCGAACCCGCGACTCCCCCTCGGCCGCCGCCGCCGGGCCCTAAATGGGCTCGGGGGACACGCCCACTACCCCGGGGGGACACGCCCACCCCGTCCAGGACACGCCCACCCACTTCGGGACACGCCCACCCCACTCCGGGACACGCCCACCCCCTTTAGGACACGCCCCCTCCCCTCAAAATCCCCTCCCCTTTATGCTAAAAAAAACGGACTTTATAAATGGACCCCAAAAGCCACGCCCCTTATGCAAATAAAGATTTTTAAGACCTCCCAGAGCCACGCCCTTTATGCAAATAAAAGTTTCTGAAGCCTCCCGAGGCCACGCCCCTTATGCTAATAGAGAAGCCTTGAGCTGTTTCACCCCTCCCCTTTTGTTAATAATGCTTCAGCAAGCCCCGAACGCCACGCCCCTTATGCTAATGAAGTGTTCCTCTGCCGTTTTACCCCGCCCCTTATGCAAATAGGCCCATGCCCCCTCCCGTATGCTAATAGAAGACTTTAAAGACACCTAGCCACGCCCCTTATGCTAATATGGAACTTAAAACCAATCAAGTCCCGCCCATTATGCTAATGAAGCGTCGAAATCCCCTCTAGCCCTGCCCCTTATGCTAATAAAGGGGAATAGAACCCCGAAGCTCCGCCCCGAAGCCTCCAGGCCACGCCCCCTCCCTAAATAGAGCGGGATGTGTGTTGTGTCCCACCCATTATGCTAATGAGGGGGCGTGGCCAAACCCGCCGGTTCCCACCGGCCCCCATTGAGAGATTTGGGGTCTGGGGGGGTCTTAAAGGGGCCGCGTGGGGGGTAAACTGGGAGGACTGAGGGCTTACTGGGAGCACTGGAGGGGTTACTGGGAGCACTAGGATTTTACTGGGAGCACTGGAATTTTACTGGGAGGACTGGAGGTGGTTACTGGGAGCACTGGAATTTTACTGAGAGCCCTGCAGAGTTACTGGGAGCAGTGGGATTTTACTGGGAGCACTGGGGTGTTACCGGGAGCACTGGGGGATTACTGGGAGGCTATTGGGTGGTTACTGGGAGCACTGGGAAAGGGAACTGGGAACCCCCCGGACCACCCAGGCTGATCTGACCTTGCCGGGTAATTCAGGAGGGGGCGGGGCCAACGAGGAGGGGGCGTGGCCTGTGAGAGGTCACCCGAGGTCAAAGCTGGGGGGGTGGGTGAAGCCCCCCCGTGTCCCTCCCCCCAGGGGGGGACTCCGGCCTTCCCGACCCCGCTCCCAGTTCCCCCAGTGCCAAACTGGGCAGACTGGGAAATACCGACACCCCCTAAATATCCCCTAAAAAAGGGGGGGGGGGAACCCCCAAACATCAAGGGGGAAGTGGGGGTGTCCCAGAATTTTGGGGGGAGGGGGAGGGCACAGAAGTTCAGGGGAGCCCAAAAAATTGGGGGGGGGGGGGGGGACACCCAGATGTCCCGGATGGGGTGGGGGGTGGAAAGGGGGGGGGTTCTAAGACATCCAGGGGGGCTCCAAAATCCCGGGGGGCTCCAGGGGGGGGGCCCAAAAACTCAGGGGAGGGGGCAGAAATCCGGGGGGAGAGGGGGAGCTCCTCAATCACTCCGTGGGAGGGGGGCTAAGAGCTCGAGGGGGCTCCAAAAATCCGGGGGGGGGGTCCCGAGATGGGAGGGGGCGTCCTGAACTATCGGGGGGGGGGGTGTTCGGAAGTCCTGGGGAGGGGGACACCCCAAACATCCCAGGGGGCTCCAGAAATCCCGGAGAGGAGGATGGGGGGGTCGTCAGAATCCAAGGGGGGGGGACGGGGACACCCAGAAGCTCATTTTGGGGAGGTGGGGGGAGGGGGGTGTCCCCCAAAAAATCCAGGGGATGGGGAGGGGGCGGGAGGGGGGGGATAATTTCCAGAAATCCCGGGAAGGGAAAAACAGGAAAAAAAAACCCCAGAAATCCAGTGGGGGGAGGGGGCGAGGGGGGGGGGGGGGCACAGAAATCCAGGGGAACCCCCCCAGGCATCCGGGGGGCCCCCGGGGATGGAAAAGGGGGGGGTTTTGAAGGGGAAAGGGGGGGGGGGGGGGCCCGTCCGGCCCCGCGTTCCGGGCCGAGCTCTCGCTGCTCCCCCGGTAACGCCGCGTCCCGCAGGACGAGGCGACGGCCAAAAAAAACCCTCCCCCCCACCCCCAGACCCCCCCCAAACTCCCCGGACGTCTCAGGGTGTCCCCCCCCCACCCCACGAATCAGGGGGACAGGAAGGCTTTGAAACCCCCCCCCCCCACAGGGGGGAATTTTTGGGAGGGGGTGGTCGTGGAGGGGTTGGGAGCCACGAGTGAATGGGATTTATTTGGGGGGGGGGGGGGAAGGTTAGGAAAAGGGGGGTCCCAGAGGTCTGGGTGGTCCGAAATTAAGGGGGAAGGGGAGGTTCAGGATGTTTGGACCCCCCCCCGGGATAAATTTGGGGGGGGTGGTGGTCCCGGACTCCTGGATCCCCGAGGATCAATTTGAGGGGGGGGTCCCGGACTCCTGGATTTCTCAGGATCAATTTGGGGGGGGGGGGGGCCCGGACTCCTGGATCCCCCAGGATCAATTGGGGGGGGGTCCCAGACTCCTGGATCCCCGAGGATCAATTTGAGGGGGGGGTCCCGGACTCCTGGATTTCTCAGGATCAATTTGGGGGGGGGGGGGGCCCGGACTCCTGGATCCCCCAGGATCAATTGGGGGGGGGTCCCAGACTCCTGGATCCCCCAGGATCAATTTGGGGGGGGGGTGTCCCAGACTCCTGGATCCCCCAGGTTCAATTTGAGGGGGGGGTCCCGGACTCCTGGATCCCCCAGGATCAATTGGGGGGGGGTCCCGGACTCCTGGATCCCCCAGGATCAATTTGGGGGGGGTCTCGGACTCCTGGATTTCTCAGAATCAATTTGGGGGGGGTCCCGGACTCCTGGATCCCCCAGGATCAATTTGGGGGGGGGTCCCGGACTCCTGGATTTCTCGGGATCAATTTGGGGGGGGTGTCCCGGATGCCCCGGGGATTAAGGGAGGGGTTCCAGGGTCAGTTTGGGGGGCTCCTGGGTGTTTGGGGGTCCCGGAGGTTAAAGGGGCGGGGGGTCCTGGGGTCAGTTTTTGGGGGGGGTCCTGAGTGTCCCGCGTTAATGAAGGGGGGGTGGCGCGGCCGGGATTAATTAGGGGGGGGGTCTCAGAGGACTGAGACCCCCGGGGTTAAATTGGGGGAGGGGGGAACTCCCGGGATTATTGGGGGGGGGGGTGTGGAATTTCCCCAGGATCAGTGGGGGGGTCCCCGCGTTCCTGAGTCCTCCATCGTCAATTGGGGGGGGGGGGGGCTGGGGGGGCTCCCTGGGGGGGGTCTCGAGGTCAGTCCAGGGGATGTGGGGGGGGGGGGTCCCAGAGGGCCGAATCCCCCAGGATTAATGGGGGGGGGGGTTCATTAATTGGGGGAGGGGGTCCTGAACACCTGAGAACTTCAGGGTCAATTTGAGGGGGGGGGGGGTTCCCGGATCATTGCGGGGAGGGGGGGGAGGGGTCTCGCGTGCCTGGAGTTAATTGGAGGGATTCCCCCGGAATCTCTATTATGAGGAGGGGGTCCCCGGGGTCACCTGAGCCCCCCCTCCCCCATCCGCAGTTTTTTTTTGGGGGGGGGTCCCAGGCTGGTCTCGCGGGTCCCTCGGGGTGAGCAGCCCTGGGGGGGGGGGCGGGGGGGGGCAATGAGGTGGTTTGGGGTAGAGGGGAGGGGAGGGGGGGGTTAAAGGTGAGGGGGGGGGGGGCCGCCCCCGGTGTGTGGGGGGGAGGGGGATTTGGATAATCCCCCGGGCGGGGCTAATCCGGCCCCGGGGGCACCGGGACCCGCCGCGGGCCGGGGCAGCAGCGCAGGTGAGAACGGGGGTCCCGGGGGGGTGGGGGGGCACGGGGGGGGTCTCCTGGGACGGGTCCTCAGGGGGGTGGTCCCAGTGTTGGGGGTTGCGGGATCCTTGAGTTCCCTGAGTTCCCTCGGGGGTCAGGGGGCTCCGGGATGACCCCTGGGGGTCACTGGGGGTCACTGGGGGTCTTCGGGGGTGGGGGGTCCCCGGGGAGTGTGTGTGTGTGGGGGGGGTCCTCTGGGGGTCGCGGGGCGGGTCGGGGACACCTGAGTTCCCTGGGATAAGGGGTGGGGGTCTCCAGGATGCTTGGGGGTCCCACGGGTGGTGGGAGGGTGTGGGGAGGTCTCTGGGGGTCAGGGGAGTGGTTCCGGGGGGGGGGAGGGAGTGGTCTCAGAGTTCTGGATCCCCCTGCGAGTGGGGGGGGGCGGGGGGGGGGGAGGGGTCCTGAGAGTGGAAGGGTCCCAAATGACGGGGTCCCACGAGGGGGGGGGGGGGTCTCTGGGGCTGGGGGATCCTGCAGGTGTGGGGGGGTGTCCTAGATTGGGGGGTCCCCTGGGGTCAGAGGTCAGGGTTCGGGGGTCCCAGGTTGGGGGAGGGAAGGGGGTGGTCCCACGCGACTGCATCCCACAGGGGTAAGGGGTCCCGCGTGGGCTGTCCCGGACTCCTGGGGGGGAGATGATGAGGGGATGAGTGGGTGGTCCCACCCCCCCCCTCCCTTTTCCCACGCTCCTCCCCCTTTTCCCCCCCCCCCCCACCTTTCCCATCATTCCCCGTGGGATCCACCCCATTTTGGGTGGGTGGGGGGTGGGGGGGCGTGGGATGCGTGGGGTGTCCCCTTTCCCATCCCGCCCCGCGGCTCCCGGTGCTCGCTGGGATTTTGGGGGGGGGGGGTCGCGGGGGGGTCTCTCGTGCGAGGGGCCGGGAAAGCCGCTTAGGCACGAGCTGAGCCGCTTTGGGCTAATTATAGCGCGGGCCCTTTAAGAGCCGCGACCCCCCCCCCCACAACCTCCCCCCCCCGAGGGTTTAATCCGTGGGGAGGGGCGTGGAGAGGGCGTGGCCATGGCACGAGGGACCCTCCTCGCACCTCCCACCCAAGACCCCCACCCCCCCAGTGTTGTCACCCCCCCCCCCCATTTCCCCTCCCCCCCCACGGGTGTCACTTGAGGGATCCCCCCCCACCCCATGGACACGAGGACCCCCCGAACCCCCCCCACCTTTGTGTCCCTTGTCACACGAGGGACCCCCACACAGCCCCCAGACCCCCTCCCCCCACATGTCACACAAGTGGGCCCCCCAGCCCCCCCCCAAGTGTCCCACGATGCCCCCCCGTGTCCCACGACCCCCATGACCCTGCCCACATGTCCCACGATGCCCCCCCAGCCCCCTCCAACATATCCCACGAGGGGTCCCCAGTACCCCCTTGACCCCCCTGTGCCCCCCTCCATGTCCCACGACCCCCATGACCCTCCCCACGTGTCCCACGACCCCCATGACCCTCCCCATGTGTCCCACGACCCCCGTGACCCTCCCCACGTGTCCCACGACCCCCCGTGACCCTTCCCACACCTCACACCAGTGCCCACCTTGACCCCCCCCGTTTCCCCCTCACGTGTCCCACGATGCCCCCCCGTGACCCTGCCCACATGTCCCACAATGCCCCCCCATCTCCCCCCCCAACATATCCCAACAGGGCCCCCCAGTACCCCCTTGACCCCCCTGTGCCCCCCTCCATGTCCCACGACCCCCATGACCCTCCCCACGTGTCCCACGACCCCCGTGACCCTCCCCACGTGTCCCACGATACCCCCCCACCCCCCTGGTGTCACCCCCCAGCCATGGACATCGGGGGCCTGGAGACGGCGGTGGCCAACTCGGCCTACGTGTCCGCTCGGGGCGGCCCCGGCGCGGGGGGCAAGGACCGGCGGGCGCGGGCACGGCTCCGCCTGCCCCACATCTCCCAGTGCGAGGCCCTGCGCGCCCAACTGGGCGGTGGCGGCACCGGCAGCACCCAGAACGGGGGTCCCGCCGCCCCCAACGGCCCCCCCGGTGGCACGGGAGGGCAGGACACGTCGTTCCGGTGGCAGTGCGTGGAGCAGCCCATCGGCAAGCTGCTCTTCCGCCGCTTCCTGGAGGGAGCGCCGCAGTTCTCGGCGGCCGCGGCGCTCTGGGCCGAGCTGGAGGCCTTCGAGCGCTGCGAGGAGGCCGAGAGGGCCGAGGCGGCCAAGAAGCTGCAGGGCAGGTTCTTCACGGCCGGCGGGGCCGAGCACTGCGGCTTCCTCAGCGCCGCCGCCACCGCCGCGCCCGCAGGTGAGGGGATGGCGGGGCGGGTGGGGCATGGGTGTGGCGGCAAGATGGCGGCCTGGGAGCTGATGTGGCCGCCGTGTTGTTGCCATGGAGGCTGTGACACCAATATGGCGGCAGTGACACCAACATGGTGGCCATGACACCAAAAGGGCGGCCATGACACCAATATGGCGGCCGTGACACCAACATGGCAGCCATGACACCAGTATGGTGGCCGTGACACCAACATGGCGGTCCTGGTACAAACATGGCGGCCATGACACCAATATGGCAGTCCTGGTACGAACATGGAGGCCATGACACCAATATGGTGGTCATGGTACAAACATGGTGGCCATGACACCAATATGGCCGCCATGGCAAAAATATAGCGGCCATGACATCAATATGGCAGCCATGGTAGAAACATGGCCACCATGGAAGCAATATGGCAGCCATGACAACAATATGGCTACCATGACAACAATATGGCAGCCAAGACACCAATATGGCAGCTATGGTAGCAACATGGCAGCCATGGCACCAATATGCTGGCCATGGTACAAACATGGCCACCTTGGAAGCAATATGGCAGCCACGACACCAATATGGCCACCATGGCAACAATATGGCCACCATGACAACAACATGGCGGCCACGGTATGAACATGGTCACCATGGCAACAACATGGTGGCCATGATACCAATATGGTGGCCGTGACACCAATATGGCAGCCATGGTATGAACATGGTCACCATGGCAACAAAATGGCCACCATGGCAACAACATGGTGGCCATGACACCAATATGGCTGCCATGACACAAATATGGTGGCCATGACAGCAACATGGCCGCCATGGCAACAATATGGTCACCATGGAATCAATATGGCCACCATGGCAACAGTATGGCAGCCATGACACCAATGTGGCTGCCATGGCAACAACATGGCCACCATGGCAGCAATATGGTCACCATAGCAACAATATGGCAGCCATGACACCAATATGGTCACCATGGCAAGAACATGGCCACCATGGCAACAAAATGGCTGCCATGGCAACAACGTGGCGGTCATGACACCAATATGGCGACCATGGTACAAACATGACCACCATGGCAACAAAATGGCCGCCATGGCAACAATACGGCCACCATGGCAACAATAAGACCACCATGGAAACAACATGGCTGTCATAACACCAACATGGCCACCATGACACCAACATGGCCGCCATAATACCAATATGGCAGCCATGACAGCAATATGGCAGCCATGACACCAGTATGGCCACCATGACACCAATATGGCAGCCATGACACCAATATGGCCGCCATGACACCAACATGGCCGCCATGACACCAACATGGCCACCATGACGCCCCCAACAGCAGCCACGAAACCCCCCCAATCCCCCCCCCGACCACCCCAGCACCCCTGACCGCCCCCTCCCCCCTCCCCTGCCGCCCCCCCAGGCCCCCCCATCGCGGGCGACGCCTTCGCGCGGGCGCGGCGGGAGCTGCTGGAGCACCTGGAGGCCGCGGCCTGGGGGCCCTACCGGGCCTCGCCCGAGTTCGGCCGCTTCGTGCAGTTCAAGTGGCTGGAGGGGCAGCCCGTGGGCGCCGACGCCTTCGCCGAGTTCCGCGTGCTGGGCAAGGGCGGCTTCGGCGAGGTGTGCGCCTGCCAGCGCCGCGCCACCGGCAAGATGTACGCCAACAAGCGCCTCAACAAGAAACGCCTCAAGAAGCGCAATGGATACGAGGTGGGGAGGGGGACGATCGGCGGTGCCCAAATCCCAAATTCCTCCCCCTGTCACCAAAACTGCCCCTCGGTCCCCAAATCCCTCCCTCTGTCACCAAATCTGTCCCTCGGTCCCCCCCATGGTCCTCCAGTGCCCAAATCCATCCCTCTGTCCCCAAATCCGTCCCTCAGTGCCCAAATCTGTCCCTCTGTCACCAAATCTGTCCCTCGGTCCCCTCGGCAGTCCCCTGGCACCCAAATCCGTCTGTCTGTCCTGAAATCTGTCCCGAAATCTGTCCCTCAGTGCCCAAATCCGTCCCTCTGTCCCCAGATCCCATCCCCCTGCGTGTCCTTAGTGTGTCCTTGGCATGTCCTTGGCATGTCCTCCCCCCACCATCCCTCCCTCCACCCCCCCCCCGCCGCGGCGGTGCCAACGCGTGTCTGTGGCGTGTCCTTGGCGTGTGCAGGCGGCGCTGGTGGAGAAGCGGATCCTGGCGCGCGTCCACAGCCGCTTCATCGTGTCCTTGGCCTGCGCCTTCCAGACCAAGACCGACCTCTGCCTCGTCATGACCATCATGAACGGCGGCGACCTGCGGTACGGGGGGGGCTGGCGTGGCCTTGGCGTGTTCTTGGCGTGTTCTTGGCGTGTTCTTGGCGTGTGTGCAGGACTGGGGACCAGGGTGGTGCCAGGGTCTCCATGGCACGGCCCCCAGTGTGTCCTTGGCCTGTCCCCAAGGGCTGGAGTGTCCCCATGTCCTTGGCATGTCCTTGGTGTGTCCCCAAGGGCTGGAGTGTCCCCCGTGTCCTTGGCATGTCCCCAGAGTGTCCCTCAAATGTCCCCAGGGACCTGGCATGTCCCCATGCCCCTGGCATGTCCTTGGTGTGTCCCCAAGGGCTGGAGTGTTCCCATGTCCTTACCATGTCCCCAGAGTGTCCCCATGTCCTTGACACGTCCTTACCATGTCCCCAAGGGCTGGCATGTCCCCCATGTCCCTGGCATGTCCCCAGAGTGTCCCCACCCCCCTGGCATGCCCCCACATCCTGGTCACGCCCCCGTCACGCCCCCCACACGCGTGCGCTGAGCGTGTCCCCGGCGTCGGGGCAGGTTCCACATCTACAACGTGGACGAGGCCAACCCGGGGTTCGAGGAGCCGCGGGCCGTGTTCTACACGGCGCAGATCCTGCTGGGGCTGGAGCACCTGCACCAGCACCGCATCGTCTACCGCGACCTCAAACCCGAGAACGTCCTGCTCGACGACGCCGGTGGGGCACGGGGGGGGCACGGGGGGACAGAGGGGGGGCTGAGGGGTGTTGGGGGTGTTGGGGACATTGAGGGTGTTGGGGGTGTTGGGGGTGTTGAGGATGTTGGGGTTGTTGGGGATATTGGGGGTGTTCGGGGTACTGGGGGTATTGGGGATGTTCAGGGTGTTGGGGACAATGGGGACGTTGGGGGTGTTGGGGGTGTTGGGGACATTGGGGGTGTTGGGGACATTGGGGGTGTTGAGGATGTTGGGGTTGTTGGGGATATTGGGGGTGTTGGGGGTGTTCGGGGTATTGGGGGTATTGGGGATGTTCAGGGTGTTGGGGACAATGGGGACGTTGAGGGTGTTGGGGGTGTTGGGGGTGTTGGGGACATTGGGGGTGTTGGGGGTGTTGGGGATGTTGGAGGTGTTGGGGACATTGGGGACGTTGGGGGTGTTGGGGACATTGGGGACATTGGGGACGTTGGGGACATTGGAAATTTTGGGGATTTGGAGGATTTGGTGATTCGGGGGTGTTGGGGACAATGGGGGTGTTGGGGATGTTGGGGGTGTTGGGGACGTTGGGGACATTGAGGGTGTTGGGGACACTGGGAGTGTTGGGGACATTGGGGGTGTTGGGGATTTGGGGGATTTGGTGATTTGGGGGCGTTGGGGACATTGGGGGTCCATTGAGGACACTGGGGACATTTGGGACACTGGGGACACTGGGGATTGTGTTACTGGTGAGTGCAGGGCACTAGGACGGGTTCCTGGGGAGGTGTCACTGCTGTCACTGGTGTCACTGGTGTCCCTGGTGACATTGGTGACCCTGGTATCACTGGTGACCCCGGTGACCATGATGACCCCGGTGACCCTGGTGACATTGGTGACACTGATATCACTGGTGACCCTGGTGACACTGGTGACCCCGGTGTCCCTGGTGACATTGGTGACACTGATATCACTGGTGACCCTGGTGACATTGGTGACCCCGGTGTCCCTGGTGACATTGGTGACACTGATATCACTGGTGACCCTGGTGACACTGGTGACCCCGGTGTCCCTGGTGACATTGGTGACACTGATATCACTGGTGACCCTGGTGACATTGGTGACCCCGGTGTCCCCGGTGCTCAGGCCACGTCCGTCTGTCCGACATGGGTCTGGCCGTGGAGATCAAGGAGGGCCACGACAAAACCCGCGGCTACGCCGGGACCCCGGGTAGGGACATTGGGGACATCTGGGGACATTGGGGACATCTGGGGCCATTGGGGACGCTGGGGACACTGGGAACAGCTGGGGACATGGGTCACTCCTCGGTGTCCCCGCAGGGTTCATGGCCCCGGAGCTGCTGCGGGACGAGGAGTACGACTGGTCCGTCGATTACTTCACGCTGGGGGTGACGCTCTACGAGATGCTCGAGGCCAAGGGGCCCTTCCGGCGGCGGGGGGAGAAGGTGACCGGCACCCCCTGGGACCCCCTGGGACCCCCAGGGACCCCCAGGGACCCCCAGGGACCCCCTGGGACCCCCAGGGACCTCAGGGACCTCAGGGACCCCCTGGGACCTCAGGGACCCCTAGGGACCCCCTGGGATCCACAGGGACCCACAGGGACCCCCAGGGACCCCCAGCGCCTCCCAGTACCTCCCAGTACTGCCCAGTAACCACAGAAACCCCCGGGGACCCCCAGGGACCTCAGGGACCCCTAGGGACCCCCTGGGATCCACAGGGACCCCCAGTACCACCCAGTAACCACAGGGACCCCCAGGGACCCCCAGGGACCCCCAGTACTGCCCAGCAACCACGGGATCCCACAGGGACCCCCAAGAAACCCCTCAGAACCCTCAGGAACCTCCAAGAAACCTCCCAAGAAACCCCCTCAGAACCCTCAGGAACCTCTAAGAACCTCCCAAGAACCTCCCAAGAACCTCCCAGGAGCCTCAGAAACCCCCCCTGGAACCCCAAAAACCTTCCAGAACCCCCCTCAGGAACCTCCAAGAAACCTCCCAGAACCTCCCAGGACCCTCAGAAACCCCCTCGGAACCCCAAAAACCTTCCAGAAACCCCCTCAGGAACCTCCAAAAAACCCCTCAGAACCCTCAGGAACCTCCCAGAACCTCCCAGGACCCTCAGGAACCTCCAAGAAACCTCCCAAGAACCTCCCAGGACCCTCAGAAACTTCTAAGAACCTCCCAATAAACCCCTCAGAACCCTCAGGAACCTCCCAGAACCTCCCAGGACCCTCAGGAACCCCCTTGGAACCCCAAAAACCTTCCAGAAGCCCCCTCAGGAACCTCCAAGAAACCTCCCAAGAACCTCCCAAGAACCTCTCAGGACCCTCAGGAACCCCCCTGGAACCCCAAAAACCTTCCAGAAACCTCCCTTTCCCCCCCAAAAAAAACCCAGGTGGAGAACAAGGAGGTGACGCGGCGCATCCTGCACGACCCCGTCAGCTACTCGGCCAAGTTCAGCGCGGCGGCGCGGGCGGCCTGCGAGGGGCTCCTGGCCAAGGACCCCCAGAGCCGCCTGGGCTTCCGGGGGGGCGACTGCGCCCAGCTCAAGGCCCAGCCCTTCTTCGGCTCCATCAACTGGGGGCGGCTCGAGGCAGGTAACGCCCCCGGGGGGGAAATTTGGGGGGTCCTGGAGGTGGGGGGAGAGAGAAATGGGGTGTCCAGAGGGTGGTGTTGGAGAAGGGGGGGGAAAAGTTCCCTTTGTAGGGACGTTGGGTGGTCAAACGTTGGGGTCTCCGATGGGTTTCGTGGGCCCCAAAATTGGGGTCCCCAAGGGGTGTTGGGTGCCCCAAAATTGGGGTCCCCAAGGAGTGTTGGGTGCTCAGGAATTGGGGTCCCCGATGGGGTGTGGAAGGTTCTAGAATGGGGGTTTCCAAGGGGTGTTGGGTGCTCAGGAATTGGGGTCCCCAATGGGGTGTGGAAGGTTCTAGAATGGGGGTTTCCAAGGGGTGTTGGGTGCCCCAAAATTGGGGTCCCCCAATGAGTGTTGGGTGCTCAGGAATTGGGGTCCCCAGTGGGGTGTGGAAGGTTCTAGAACGGGGGGTCCCCAAGGGGTGTTGGGTTCCCCAAAATTGGGGTCTCTGTTGGGTTTGGGTGCCCCAAAATTGGGGTCTCCCAATGAGTGTTGGGTGCTCAGGAATTTGGGGTCTCCATTGGGTTTGGGTGCTCAGGAATTTGGGGTCTCCAAGGGGTGTTGGGTGCCCCAAAATTGGGGTCCCCAATGGGTGTTGGTACCTGAGGGTCTTTTGGGGGGCCACCTGAGACATTGGGGGTCTCTTGGGGGGGTCCAGAAGATACCTGAGATTTTGGGGAGCTACTGGGGGGTTCCAGGAATTACCTGAAATGCTGGGGGTCTCTTGGGGGGGTCTATAAGATACCTGAGATGTTGGGGGGCTACTTGGGGGTCTCAGAAGATACCTGAGATGCTGGGGGGTGTCAGTTGATACCTGAGAAACTGGGGGTCTATTTGGGGGGTCCAGGAGGTACCTGAGATGCTGGGGGGGTCTCTTGGGGGGGGGTCCAGAAGATACCTGAGACATTGGGGGTCTCTTGGGGGGGTCCAGGAGGTACCTGAGATTTTGGGGGTCTCTTGGGGGGTCTCAGAAGATACCTGAGATGTTGGGGGGTCCAGAAGATACCTGAGATTTTGGGGGTCTCTTGGGGGGCACCAGGAGTTACCTGAGATATTGGGGGTCTCTTGAGGGGTTCCAGGAGGTACCTGAGATTTTGGGGGTCTCTTGGGGGGGTCCAGAAGATACCTGAGATGCTGGGGGGTGTCATTTGATACCTGAGATATTGGGGGTCTCTTGAGGGGCACCAGGAGGTACCTGAGATGTTGAGGGGTCTCTTGGGGGGTCTCAGAAGATACCTGAGATGTTGAGGGGCTACTGGGGGGGTACCTGAGATTTTGGGGGGCTACTGGGGGATTCCAGGAATTACCTGAAATGCCGGGGGTCTCTTGGGGGGGGTCCAGAAGATACCTGAGATTTTGGGGGTCTCTTGGGGGGTTCCAGGAGGTACCTGAGATGCTGGGGGTCTCCAGGAGTTCGGGGGCAGCCCCAAAGACAACGGGGTGACCTCGGGGCGTCCCCCCCTGTCCCCCCCCAGGTATGGTGCCCCCCCCGTTCGTGCCGGACCCCCGGCGGGTGTACGCCAAGGGCCTGGGGGGGCTTGAGATGTTGGGGGGCTACTGGGGGGGTACCTGAGATGCTGGGGGTCTCTTGGGGGGTTCCAGGAGGTACCTGAGATTTTGAGGGTCTCTTGGGGGGCACCAGGAGTTCGGGAGCAGCCCCAAAGACAACGGGGTGACCTCGGGGCGTCCCCCCCTGTCCCCCCCAGGTCTGGTGCCCCCCCCGTTCGTGCCGGACCCCCGGCGGGTGTACGCCAAGGACCTGGGGGACGTGGGGGCGTTCTCGACGGTTCGGGGGGTGGAGCTGGACGGGGGGGACGCGGCGATGTTCGACGCCTTCGCCTCGGGCACCGTGGCCATCCCCTGGCAGGAGGAGCTGATCGAGACCGGGGTCTTCGACGAGCTCAACGTTTGGGGGGCCCCGGGGACGCTGCCCCCCGACCTGGACCCCAACGCGGCGGGGGGGGGGGGGGGGGGGCAAATCCTCCACCTGCTGCCTGCTCTGAGTGCCCCCCCTCCCACCGACCCCCCCCCAAATTTGGGTGAAGGGGGGGGGACACCCAGCTAATTTTGGGGGGTGGAGGGGCTCCAGGAGAGGGGGGTGCTCAAGCCATCCCCCCCCAAATTTGGGTGAAGGGAGGGGAACACCCAGATAATTTTGGGGGATGGAGGGGCTCCAGGAGAGGGGGGTGCTCAACCCATCCCCCCCCCCCCAAATTTGGGTGAAGGGAGGGGAACACCCAGCTAATTTTGGGGGGTGGAGGGGCTCCAGGAGAGGGGGGTGCTCAACCCATTCCCCCCCCAAATTTGGGGGGGTCTGAAATGGAGTGGGGGGGGTGGTAAAATGGGGGGATTCCACCCCACCCCGCCTTGGAGGGGCTGAAAATTGGGGGACCCCCCCTCTTGGGATACCTGGAACTGGGGGGGGGGGGGGCTAAAAATGGGGGGATTCCTCTCCTTGGGATACCCAGAATGAGGGGGGGAGTTGGGGGGTCCTCCCTCATTAGGGTATGGGGGGAGGGGCAAAATGGGGACCACCCCCCCTTGGGATAGCTGGAATTGGGGGAGGGGGCTCAAAAGTGGGGGGACCCTGCCCTGGGGGTCTCCTCCCCAACCCCCACCCCGAGGTATATGAAATGGGGAGGGGGCGGTGAAAATTGGGGGATCTCCCCCCCCCCTTGGGATACCAGGAATTGGGGGAGGCTGAAAAATGGGGGGCCCTTTTTTGGGGTGGGAGGTGTGGGGGGGGACACATAGGGGACCCCCCCACATTTTGGGGTACGAGGGGCTCCAAAAATGGAGGGAGGGGGCACTCCAGGGGTTCAAAAGAGGGGGAGGGGACACCCCTTGGATATGTGGAATTTGGGGAGGGGGGAGGGCCCAAAACTGTGGGACCCCCCCCAAAAAAAAAAAAAATGGGGGCGTCTCCCCTTTAGGATACCTGGAATGGGGATCCCCCAAAATGAGCCCCCCCCAAGGAACCCTCCAAAAACCCAATACCCCCTCCACAAAGAAGGAGAGAGACCCCCCCCAAAAGTTGGGGAAGCCCTGAGGACACCCCAAAAAATGAGATGCCCCCAAATTGGAGCCCCCCCCTTTTCCCCCCCATGAGCCCCCCCACGCCCCCCCAAAAAACCTCAGGGCCCCCCCCGCCCTCAGCTCGGTGCCACCCTGGGGGGGGAATCCCCCCCAAAATTTACCTCATGTCCCCCCCCCCCCGACTCAGGGACACCCTTTGGGACCCCCACCCAAAAAAAAAAGGGGGGGTCCCTTCCTTTCTCCTCACCAAAAATGGGGGGGGGGGGCCTCATTTCCCCCTCCCCCACTTCGTGTACAATAAATCGTGGTTGTTGCTGCTCCTGGTGCGGGTTTGGGGACAGCCCCTCCCCCTCCCAGTGTCACCTCCCGTGTCCCTCCAATGTCCCCAAAACCCCCCGTGTGCCCCCCAGTGTCCCCAACACCCCCCAGTGTCCCCCCAGTGTCCCCAAACCCCCTCGTGTCCACCCCCAGTGTCCCCAACACCCCTTGTCCCTCTCAGTGTCCCCCCCCAGTGTCCCCAACACCCTCGTGTCCCCCCCCAGTGTCCCCAACACCCCCTCGTCCTTCCCAGTGTCCACCCAGTGTCCCCAACACCCCCCGTGTCCCCTCTGTGTCCCCCAATGTCCCTCTGTGTCCCAACTGTCCCTCCGTGTCCCCCAATGTCCTCAATGTCCCCAATGTCCCTCTGTATCCCCCCCATGTCCCCAATGTCCCCCCATGTCCCCACATCCCCCCCAGTGTCCCCCCAGTGTCTCCAATGTCCCTGTGTCCCCCCCATGGTCCCCACATGCCCCCATGTCCCCAAGGTCCCCCCAATGTCCGTGTGCCCCCCATGTCCCCAATGTCCCCTATGTCCTCCAAATGTCCCCCCAGTGTCCCCAATGTCCCTCCAGTGTCCCCCAAAGTCCCCTCAGTGTCCCCCCCCGTGTCCCCAGTGTCCCCCATGTCCCCAAATGTCCCCTCAGTGTCCCCAGTGTCCCCTCCATGTCCCCAAATGTCCCTTCAGTGTCCCCTCCCCCGTGTCCCCAGTGTCCCCCCCATGTCCCCAAAGTCCCCAAATGTCCCCTCAGTGTCCCCAATGTCCCTGTGTCTCCCCAATGTCCCTGTGTTCCCAATGTCCCCCCAGTGTCCCTGTGTCCCCTCAGTGTCCCCAATGTCCCTGTGTCTCCCCAATGTCCCCGTGTCCCCAGTGTCCCCTCCATGTCCCCAAATGTCCCCTCAGTGTCCCCCCCCGTGTCCCCAGTGTCCCCCATGCCCCCCAAAGTCCCCAAATGTCCCCTCAGTGTCCCCTCCCCCGTGTCCCCAGTGTCCCCTCCATGTCCCCAAATGTCCCCTCAGTGTCCCCTCCCCCGTGTCCCCCATGCCCCCAGTGTCCCCCAATGTCCCCAAATGTCCCCCCAGTGTCCCCCATGTCCCCAGTGTCCCCCCATGCCCCCCAAAGTCCCCAAATGTCCCCTCAGTGTCCCCTCCCCCGTGTCCCCAGTGTCGCCGAGGCCGCCTCAGCTCTAGGGTGTTTATTGGCGTCTCTAACACTTCACTGATGCAGATAAATAGTGGACATTTTGTCACCGCCACCGCCCTCGGGGACAGCCCGGGGACACCCCCACCCCTCCCCCCGACCCCTGCTGGGGACCCCTCCCCGACAGGGCCACCTCGAGGGGGGAGGGGGGAGGGGACACGGCGGGGACGTGAGAGGGGACCCCGTGCCGGTGGGGGGGGACACCCCTTGGGGACATCCCCTTGGGGACATCCTCTTGGAGACATCCCATTGGGGACATTCCATGGGGACATCTCCTGGGGGGACATCCCATTGGGGACATCCCTTGGGGACATCCCATGGGGACATTCCATAGGGACATCCCATTGAGACATCCCCTTGGGGACATCTCCTGGGGGGACATCTCCTTGGGGAGGTCCCATAGGGACATCAGCCATGGGGACATCCCATTGGGGACATCCTATGGGGACATCCCATTGGGGACACCCCTTGGGGACATCCCATGGGGACATCTCCTGCGGGGACATCCCATTGGGGACATCCCTTGGGGACATCCCATGGGGGACATTCCATGGGGACATTCCATGGGGACACCTCCTTGGGGACATTCCATGGGGACATTCCATGGGGACATCCCCTTGGGGACATCCCATTGGGGACATTCCATGGGGACATTCCATGGGGACACCTCCTTGGGGACATCCCATGGGGACATCCCTTGGGGACATCCCCTGGGGGACATCCCTTGGGGACATCCCCTTGGGGACATCCCATGGGGGACATCCCCTTGGGAGATCCCATTGGGGACACCTCCTTGGGGACATCCCTTGGGGGACATCCCATGGGGACATCCCTTGGGGACATCCCCTGGGGGACATCCCTTGGGGACATCCCCTTGGGGACATCCCATGGGGGACATCCCCTTGGGAGATCCCATTGGGGACACCTCCTTGGGGACATCCCATGGGGACATCTCCTGGGGGGACACCTCCTGGGGGGTCATCCCATTGGGGACACCCCCTTGGGGACACTCCTACGGGGACGTCCCCATTGATGCCACCCCTTTTTGAGGACACCCCTTTTTAGGGACATCCTTTTGGGGGACACCCCAGAGGCCACCCCATGGAGATGTCCCCATTGATGCCACCCCTTTTTGGGGACACCCCTTTTTGGGGACACCCCTCCCCCCCCATCCCCAGCGATGTCCCCTCCCCTTTTTTGGGGTCACTCCCCGGGACGTCCCCCATTGAGTTGTCACCCCCCAGGTGCCACCCCCGCCCCTCCCCCTCCGTGTCCCCAGGGTCCCCCCCCCCTCTCCCCTCCCCCCCCCTTTATTTTTGCTGCCATTTTCCCAAATTTTCGCTCATTTTTCGCCTTTTTTTTTTGTTTTGTTTTGTTTTCTTTCCCCCTTAAAGTGCGGTTGGGGGGGGGGGAGGGGAGGGGACACGGAAAGGGGGGTGGGGGGGAGGTGACACGGGGGGGGGTGGGCGTGACACGCGCGGGGTGGGGGGAGGGGCGGGGACAGTCAGTAGCAAACGCGGCCACGAAAGTGCAAACGGGGGGAGGGGCCGCGGGGGGAGGGGGGGAGGGGGAAGGGGGGGAGGGGCTTGCACGAGGATTGTCCCGGTGCAAGAGGGGGGGGGGCCTTGCACGAGGGCGGGGATGGGTGAGGAGGGGTCCTGGCACGAGGAGGGTCCCATGTGAGGGTGGCCCTTGCACAAGGAGGGTCCTGGCACGAGGATTGTCCTTGCACGAGAGCAGGGCTTTGGCAGGGACGGTCCTTGCACGAGGATGGTCCTTGCACGAGGAGGGTCCTCCCATGGGGACAGTCCTTGCACGAGGGTGGCCCTTGCACGAGGAGGGTCCTCCCATGGGGACAGTCCTTGCACGAGGGTGGCCCTTGCACGTGGCCCAGGCTCACACAGGGGTGGCTCTTGCACAAGGGTGGTCCTTGCACGAGGATGGTCCTGGCATGAGGATGGTCCTTGCACGAGGAGGGTCCTGGCACGAGGAGGGTCCTCCCATGGGGACAGTCCTGGCACGAGGGACAATCCCTGCACGAGGGTGGCCCTTGCACGAGGATGATCCTTGCACAAGGATGGTCCTTGCACAAGGAGTATCCCTTGCACGAGGATGGTCCCTGCACGAGGGTGGCCCTTGCACGAGGCCCAGGCTCACACAGGGGTGGTCCTTGCACGAGGATGGTCCTTGCACGAGGAGGGTCCCCACACAAAGATGGTCCTTGCACGAGGAGTGTCCCTGCACAAGGATGGCCCTTGCATGAGGAATGTCCTCACACAAAGGTGGCCCTTGCACGAGGCCCAGGCTCTCACAGGGGTGGTCCTTGCACGAGGGTGGTCCTTGCACGAGGACGGCCCTTGCACAAGGACAATCCTTGCACAAGGAGGGTCCTTGCACGAGGATGGTCCTCCCATGGGGACAGTCCTGGCACGAGGACGGTCCTTGCACAAGGGTGGTCCTTGCACACGCATGATCCTTGCACGAGGAGGGTCCTGGCACAAGGAAGGTCCTCCCATGGGGACAGTCCTGGCACGAGGGACAATCCCTGCACAAGGGTGGCCCTTGCACGAGGATGGCCCTTGCACAAGGATGGTCCTTGCACGAGGGTGACCCTTGCACAAGGCCTGGGATCACACAGGGGTGGCTCTTGCACAAGGGTGGTCCTTGCACAAGGATGGTCCTTGCACGAGGAATGTCCTTACACAAAGGTGGTCCTTGCACAAAGGTGGTCCTTGCACAAGGATGGTCCTTGCACAAGGAGGGCCCTTACACGAGGATTGTCCTTGCACAAGGAATGTCCTCACACAAAGGTGGTCCTTGCACAAGGGTGGTCCTTGCACGAGGACAGTCCTGGCACGAGGATTGCCCTTGCACGAGAGTGGGGCTTTGGCAGGGACAGTCCTTGCACGAGGACAATCCTTGCACAAGGAGTGTCCCTTGCACAAGGATGGCCCTTGCACAAGGAGTGTCCCTTGCACAAGGAGTGTCCCTTGCACAAGGATGGCCCTTGCACAAGGAGTGTCCCTTGCACAAGGAGTGTCCCTTGCACAAGGATGGCCCTTGCACAAGGAGTGTCCCTTGCACAAGGATGTCCCTTGCACAAGGATGTCCCTTGCACAAGGAGTGTCCCTTGCACAAGGAGTGGCCCTTGCACAAGGATGGCCCTTGCACAAGGAGTGGCCCTTGCACAAGGATGGCCCTTGCACAAGGAGTGTCCCTTGCACAAGGAGTGGCCCTTGCACAAGGAGTGTCCCTTGCACAAGGATGGCCCTTGCACAAGGATGGCCCTTGCACAAGGAGTGTCCCTTGCACAAGGATGGCCCTTGCACAAGGATGTCCCTTGCACAAGGAGTGTCCCTTGCACAAGGATGGCCCTTGCACAAGGATGGCCCTTGCACAAGGAGTGTCCCTTGCACAAGGATGGCCCTTGCACAAGGAGTGTCCCTTGCACAAGGATGGCCCTTGCACAAGGATGGCCCTTGCACAAGGAGTGTCCCTTGCACAAGGATGGCCCTTGCACAAGGAGTGTCCCTTGCACAAGGATGGCCCTTGCACAAGGAGTGGCCCTTGCACAAGGAGTGTCCCTTGCACAAGGATGGCCCTTGCACAAGGAGTGGCCCTTGCACAAGGAGTGTCCCTTGCACAAGGATGGCCCTTGCACAAGGATGGCCCTTGCACAAGGAGTGTCCCTTGCACAAGGATGGCCCTTGCACAAGGAGTGGCCCTTGCACAAGGAGTGTCCCTTGCACAAGGATGGCCCTTGCACAAGGAGTGTCCCTTGCACAAGGAGTGTCCCTTGCACAAGGATGGCCCTTGCACAAGGATGGCCCTTGCACAAGGATGGCCCTTGCACAAGGAGTGTCCCTTGCACAAGGATGGCCCTTGCACAAGGATGTCCCTTGCACAAGGAGTGTCCCTTGCACAAGGATGGCCCTTGCACAAGGAGTGTCCCTTGCACAAGGATGGCCCTTGCACAAGGCCTGGGCTCACACGAAGGGCCACGCAAGGACAGAGACCTCGTGCAAGGAACGTCCTCGAGCACCAGCCCAGCCCTCGTGCAAGGAAGACCCCCGTGCAAGGACCCCTCCCCCCCAAAAGGTGGGTGTGCAAGGGTGGGAGTGCTCGAGTGTGGGACAGCCTTGCACGGGGGGGGGGGGGGAGGGGGAGGGCTGGGTGTGGGGGAGGGGATGTGGGGGTGTGACACTGGCCCTGCACGCTCGTTCAAGGCTCTGGGGGGGGATGGGGGGTGGGTGTGCAAGGGGGGACGGGGGAGGGGGGTCATCCCTACCACATGAGGGCGGTCCTTGCACGCCCACGCTCGCGCGGGGACGCTCCTTGCACGCTCACAATTGCATGAGGGCGGCCCTTGCACACTCACAGCTGCACGAGGACCCCCCTTACACACTCACCATTGCACAGGGACAGCCCTTGCACACTCACCATTGCACAGGGACAGTCCTTACACACTCACCATTGCACAGAGCCCCCCCTTACACACTCACCATTGCACAGGGACAGTCCTTACACACTCACCATTGCACAGAGCCCCCCCCTACACACTCATGACTGCACGAGGACCCCCCTTGCACACTCACCATTGCACAGGGAACCCCTTTGCACACTCACCATTGCAGAGGGACACCCTTTCACACTCACCATTGCACAGAGCCCCCCCTACACACTCATGACTGCATGAGGACCCCCTTTGCACACTCACCATTGCACAGGGACCCCCCCTTACACACTCACCATTGCACAGGGACAGCCCTTACACACTCACCATTGCACAGGGAACCCCTTTGCACACTCACAACTGCACAGGGACAGTCCTTGCACACTCACCATTGCACAGGGAACCCCTTTGCACACTCACAACTGCACAGGGACAGTCCTTGCACACTCACCATTGCACAGAGCCCCCCCTTGCCCACTCACCATCGCACAGGGACAGTCGTTGCACACTCACCACCATAAAAGGACAGTCCTTGCACACTCAGCATTGCACAGAGCCCCCCCTTGCACACTCACAACTGCACAGGGACAGTCCTTACACACTCAGGATTGCACAGAGCCCCCTCTACACACTCATGACTGCATGAAGACCCCCTTGCACACTCACCATTACACAAGGACCCCCCCTTGCACACTCACCATTGCACAGGGACCCCCCTTGCACACTCACCATTGCACAGAGCCCCCCCCTTGCACACTCAGGATTGCACAGAGCCCCCCCCTTGCACACTCCCACCCCCCGGGGGGGTCCCAGGCGCTGGAATGTCGCTGCGATGCCGTTAAGGTGCCAAACAGGGGTCGGGGTTTTTGGGGGGGCCCCGGGATAGTGGGGGGGGCCCCGGTGCACGGAGGGGGAGGGGGGAGCCCCCAATAGTGGAGGGGGGGCCCCTTTGGGGGTGCAAAACGCTGGGGGGGGGGGGAGGATGGGCCCCATATATTGGGGGGGCCCTCTAGAGTGGGGGGGGGGACTATTTTGGGGGGCCCCGGGGGTTCCCCTAAACTGAGGGGGAGGGCTGTGATTGGAGGGGGGGTCCCTAAAGTGGGAGGAGCCCCTATACTGGTGAGGGGGGGGTCGCTGATATTTAGGGGGGGTCTCTTATACTGGGGAGGGTCCCATTATACTTGGGGGGGTCCCCTATTCTGTGGGGGCTCCAGCCCCCACCCCCTGTCCCCCCCAGTTTGGGGTGACTGGAAGGGCCCTCCCCACTCCCCCAGTATACCCAGTGCCCCCCCTCAGTCTCATACTGGTCCCTGTGCCCCCCCCCTCTGGAATTAGGGGGAGGTGTCCCCATTAACCCCCAAGTCCCAAGGAGGGGGGGGGTCCCCAATCCTGCTACGGGACCCCCTAAACTCCTGCAGGACCTCCCCCCAAAATTCTATGGAGCCCCACCCACTTTTTAGGGGACCCCCAACTCTTATGGGGGGGGGGGCCCTCCAAATCCTCTGGGCCCTCCCCACCTTCTCCTATGGGGTCCCCCAAATTCTCTGGGGCCCAAAAATACCTGTGGGACCCTCCAACTTCTATGGGACCCCCTCGACCTTTTTAGGACCCCCAAAACGTTATGAGGGCCCCCCATCTTGTATGGGTCCCCCCATCTTGTATGGGCCCCCCCTTTTCTCTATGGGCCCCCCAAATTCTTATGGGGACCCCCCCCAACTTCTACGGGCCCCCCCCATTTCCTAGAGGTCCCCAAACCACTTTTGGAGCCCCCCCAAGTGCTCTGCGGGCCCCCCTTTTTTTGGGGGGGGGCAGGACCCTCACGCCCAAACCCCCCCTCCCCCTTCCCCTCAAGTCCCTCCCCCTCCTTTCCGGGGCCGTTCCCCTCCCCCCGCCCCGGGGAAGCCAAAAGTGGGGGGGGCGGGGTTGGGGGGGAGGGGCGCGGGGACCCCCCCGCCCGCCACTGCCGCCCCCCCCCCCAAAAAGCCCCCCTCGTTTTCGGGGAGCACGAGGGCGAGGGGCAGGGGGAAGGGGTAGGGGTAGGCGGCCACGAGCCGGGGGGCGAAGGGCAGGGGGAAGGCGGTGGGGGGGTTCGGGGGGGGCGGCCGGGCGGGACCCCCTCCCCCAACCCCAGCCCTGAGCCCCCCCTCGGCCCCCACCTCGGGGTCGGAGCCCCCTCCCCTCCTGAGCAGGGCCAGGGGCTGCTCCTGCACCGGGGGGGGCACCGGGGGGGGCACCGGGGGGGGCACCGGGGGGTACCCCGAGCTGGGCCCCGCCTGGGGAGGGGGCGGCCCCGCCGAGGTGTCCCCCCCTTCCCCCACCCCCTCGGTGTCACCCGCGGCCACCTCCCCTGAGGGGACATCCCCGGGTTTGGGGGGGGTCGGCGGCGGGACCCCCACCTTGTCCCCCCCTCCGTGTTGTCCCCCCCCGGCGCCCGCGCCCCCCTCCTCCCTGCCCGCGGCCGGGGGGGTGTAGGCGATGACGGTGGTGGGGGGCGGCGAGCCCGGCGGCGGGGGGGACTCTGGGGGTGACCCCGGCGTGGGGGACTCCGGGCGGTGGCGCTTGGCGTGCCGGCTCAGCGCCGCCGCCGTCTTGCACACCTTGGCGCAGCGGGCGCAGGCGAAGCGCAGCGATGGCCGCCGCCCCACCCGGGGGGCTCCGCCGTGCCCCCCGCCCGCGCCTCCCGGGGCCGCCGGTGGTGCTGGTGGCGACGGTGTCACCGTCGCCGCGTCGTGTCCCCGCTGGTGCTTGCGCAGCTTCCGCAGCGCCGAGAAGCTCTTCCCGCACACGCGGCACGGGTGGAGCCGCTCGCGGCGCCGGGAGTCGCCGCCGCCCTCCTCGGTGTCACCGACGCCACCAATGCCACCGCCACCGTCCCCCTCGGGCGGCGCCCAGCGCAGCGAGCGCAGCTTGCGGCGCCAGCGCGGCTTCTTCTTCGCCTTCGCCGCCGCCGCCGCGCCGGGGGTGCCGCCCGCCTTGCGCTTGGGCTTGTAGGAGTAGTAGGGCCGCCACAGCCGGTCCTCGGCGTCGCTGTCGTCGCGGGCGGCGCTGGTGGCGGTGTCGGCGGCGTCCCCGGCGTCGCCGCGCAGGTCGTTGCCGGAGATGCGGCGCTTCACGATGGCCTCCTCGCCGATGCGCACCGTGATCTGGCACAGCCCCTCGCCCGCCGAGCCCGCGTACGCCGGCTTGGCCACGTAGGTCATGGTGCGGCCGCCACCGCCCCCCGTGACACCGCTGCCACCGGCGGCGCCGCTCGTGGGGGTCCCGGCGTTGGGGGCGACCGTCGCGGCGTCGGTGCCGGTGCCGTTGCCGGCCTCGGCCGCCGCGGCCGCCGCGCGCTGGGCCTCGATGTAGTCGCGCAGCACCTGCTTCTTCATGGGCACCGCGGGCGCCGCGGGCGCCGCCGGCACCTCGGGCACGCCCGGCGCCTCCTCGGCCGCCCGCCCGTTGTAGGCAATGACGGAGGCGGCGGCGCCGCTGCCGCGCACGATGACCGAGGGCGCGGCGCGGCCGTAGGCGATCACCGACGCCGGCTCGGGCCGTGGCGCCGGGAAGGCCGCGCCGGGCGCCGGGGCCGCGGCGGGGGCGTCGCCGGGAGCGCCGGGGGGCAGCAGGACCCCCCCGTCCGCCACCGCGCCCTGGCTGTAGGTCTTGTAGGGCCGCTTGTGCGCCCGCATGGGCAGCAGGCGGTAGAGCTTGAGCGCGTTGAGCTTGGGCCGGTAGCCGCCGTTGGGCGTCTTCTCGGAGGCGATGAGCCCCGGGCTGATGCCGTGGAAGGCTTTTTGGTGCGTCTTGAGGTTGTAGTAGGTGACGAAGGTGTCCCAGCAGAAGATGCACTGGTAGCGGCGCTCGCCCGTGTGCCACACCTCGTGCTTGGTGCGGTACTCGGCCAGCGCGAACACCTTGTCGCAGTAGCGGCACGGGTACTTGCGGCGCCACGAGTGGACGTTGGCGTGGCGCTTCAGGCTGGACAGCGTCATGTAGGAGCGGTGGCACACCCCGCACAGGTACAGCACCTGCCCGTCCACCACCTTCACCACCGGCTCCTGCTCCGGGCCCGGCTCCAGCGCCCGGTGCCGCAGCAGCAGCGCCTTCTTGGCCGCCTTGGGCGCCGGCGAGGCGGCCACGCTGGCGCCGGCGGGCGTGGTGGCGGTGGTGGTGGCCGTGGTGGTCGTGGCGGCCGTGGCGGCCGTGGTGGCGGTGGCGGCATCCCCGTCCCCGTCGCGACAGCCGACCTCGTGCGTCTGCAGGCGCTTGACGTGGATGAAGCTCTTGCCGCAGTGGCGGCAGGCGAGGCCGCGGCGCCCGCGGTGCAGCTTGGCGTGGAAGGCCAGGGCGGCCGCCGAGCTGAAGCCGCGGCCGCAGAGCCCGCAGCGCAGCGCGGGCGACACCGGCGACACCGGCGAGGCCGGCGACACCGGCGAGGGCGAGGAGGGCGCCGCCGTGGCCGTGTCCCCGCCCGCCGCCACCGCCGCCGTCTCGCCGGGCCGCGCCGGGCAGGTGAGGTCCACGGGGGCGGCGGCGGGCGCGCGGGGGTCCCCCATGGCGGGGGGCGGCGGGGCCCACGTGCCGTTGGCGTCCCGGGGCGGCGCCGCCTCCAGCCCCTGCAGCGAGGGGATGCCCAGGCGCCGGCCCACGGCCCCCAGCGCCCGCGCGGCCGCCGGCGACGGCACCGCCAGGCGCGAGTTGTAGATGAAGTTGAGCACGTCGGAGAAGACGCCGGCCTGCACGCCCGGCAGCTCCAGCACCTGGGCGGGAGAGGGGCAGGCGGGCTCCTGCGCCAGGGCGCGCTTGAAGAAGGGGCTGGAGGCGGCCAGGACGTTCTTATGGGCGCGGAACTTGGTGTCCTCGGCGATGATGGTGACGTCGCAGAACTGGCCCCGCAGCCGCTGCTCGTTCAGCTCCAGCAGCAGCGCCCGGCAGTGCCCGGCGTCCGACACCTCCACGACCGGAGCCATCCCCGCGCGGGCCACCTGCGGGGAGACGCTGGTTGGAGGGCAGCCGGGTGGGGGGATCCCTTATTTGGGGTCACCCAGGTAGCTGGATCCCTTATTTGGGGTCACCTGGATGGGTGGATCCCTTATTTGGGGTCACCCAGGTACCTGGATCGCTTATTTGGGGTCACCTGGATGGGTGGACCCTGTATTTGGGGTCACACAGATACCTGGATCCCCTATTTGCGGTCACACAGGTACCTTGATCCCCTATCTGGGGTCACCTGGATGGGTGGATCCCTTATTTGGGGTCATCCAGGTACCTGGATCCCTTATTTGGGGTCATCTGGATGGGTGGATCCCTTATTTGGGGTCACTTGGATGGGTGGATCCCTTATTTGGGGTCACCCAGGTACCTGGATCCCTTATTTGGGGTCACCTGGATAGATGGATCCCTTATTTGGGGTCACCCAGGTACCTGGATCCCTTATTTGGGGTCACCCACACACCTGGATCCCCTATTTGGGATTACCTGGATGGGTGGATCCCGTATTTAGGGTCACCCAGGTAGCTGGATCCTCTCTTTGGGGTCACCCAGGTACCTGGATCGCTTATTTGGGGTCACCTGGATGGGTGGATCCCTTATTTGGGGTCACCCACACACCTGGATCCCCTATTTAGGATCACCTGTGTCCCTTCTGTGGGGTCAACCAAACAACTAGGGCCTCTATTTGGGGTCACCTGGGTCCCTTCTCTGGGTGTTTGGGGGTCCCCATGGCCCAGCCGACACCACTCGTGGGGGTCCCCAACCTCACACACTTCCACCCCCAGCCCCACAGATCGGGGGCTCTCAGCCCCACAGATCAGGGACCCCCAGACCCCACATAGCCTGCTCTCTTGGTCCCAAATATGCCCCTCCCAATACTACAGATCGGGGTCCCCCTGCCCCACGGATTGGGGTCCCTCTGCCCCACAGATTGGGGTCCCCCTGCCCCATGGATTGGGGTCCCCCTGCCCCATGGATTGGGGTCCCCCTGCCCCACAGATTGGGGTCCCTCTGCCCCACAGATTGGGGTCCCCCTGCCCCATGGATTGGGGTCCCCCTGCCCCACGGATCGGGGTCCCCCTGCCCCATGGATTGGGGCCCCCCTATCCCACAGATCGGGGTCCCGCAGTCCCCCCTGCCCCACAGCTGTGGGTCAGGGCCCCCCTCCTGCTGTAGGGCCAGGGGGGTCCCCCCTGTGCTGTGGGGCCTTGGGGGGTGTCCCCCTCAAGCTGGGGGTCCCCCCTGTGCTGTGGGGCCTTGGGGGGTGTCCCCCTCAAGCTGGGGGTCCCCGCTGTGCTGTGGGGCCTTGGGGGGTGTCCCCCTCAAGCTGGGGGTCCCCCCTGTGCTGTGGGGCCTTGGGGGGTGTCCCCCTCAAGCTGGGGGTCCCCCCTGTGCTGTGGGGCCTTGGGGGGTGTCCCCCTCAAGCTGGGGGTCCCCCCTGTGCTGTGGGGCTGGGGGTCCCCCCATGCTGTGGGGTCGGGACAGGGGTCTCTGTTCTATGGGGTGAGGCCGGGGGGAGTCCCTCCTCCTGTGGGGCTGGGACGGGGGTCCCCCCCCGTGTCCCAGGGGTCCCCCCTCCTGTGGGGCCGGGCCCGGGGGTCGCTCCCCCCTCGCCCCCCGTCCCGTCCCCGTTCCCGCCCCGCGCAGCCATTTTGCGTCTCGGGGCCTCCCCGCGCACCGGCGGCGCCTCAAAATGGCGGCCTGAGGGGAGAGCGCGGACGGAGCCAGGGACGGAGCGGGACCCACGGACAGAGAGACGGACAGAGCGGACAGAGACACGGACAGGGACACGGACAGGGACACGGACAGAGACATGGACAGGGACACGGACAGGGACACGGACAGGGACACGGACAGAGACACGGACGGAGCGGGACCCACGGACAGAGAGACGGACAGAGCGGACAGAGACACGGACAGGGACACGGACAGGGACATGGACAGGGACATGGACAGAGACACGGACAGGGACACGGACAGGGACACGGACAGAGACACGGACAGGGACACGGACAGAGACACGGACAGGGACACGGACAGAGCGGACAGAGACACGGACAGGGACACGGACAGGGACACGGACAGGGACATGGACAGAGACACGGACAGGGACACGGACAGGGACACGGACAGGGACATGGACAGAGACACGGACAGGGACACGGACAGAGACACGGACAGGGACACGGACAGGGACACGGACAGAGACACGGACAGAGACACGGACAGAGACACGGACAGGGACACGGACAGAGACACGGACAGGGACACGGACAGAGACACGGACAGGGACACGGACAGGGACACGGACAGGGACATGGACAGGGACATGGACAGAGACACGGACAGGGACACGGACAGGGACACGGACAGAGACACGGACAGGGACACGGACAGAGACACGGACAGGGACACGGACAGGGACACGGACAGGGACACGGACAGGGACACGGACAGGGACACGGACAGAGCGGACAGAGACACGGACAGAGACACGGACAGGGACACGGACAGGGACATGGACAGGGACATGGACAGAGACACGGACAGGGACACGGACAGGGACACGGACAGAGACACGGACAGGGACACGGACAGAGACACGGACAGGGACACGGACAGGGACACGGACAGGGACATGGACAGGGACATGGACAGAGACACGGACAGGGACACGGACAGGGACACGGACAGAGACACGGACAGGGACAGGGACACGGACAGAGCGGGACCCACGGACAGAGACACGGACAGAGACACGGACAGAGACACGGACAGAGCGGCACCCACGGACAGAGACACGGACAGAGACACGGACAGAGCGGCACCCACGGACAGAGACACGGACAGAGACACGGACAGAGCGGCACCCACGGACAGAGACACGGACAGGGACACGGACAGGGACACGGACAGGGACACGGACAGGGACACGGACAGAGACACGGACAGAGTGGGACCCACGGACAGAGACACGGACAGGGACACGGACAGAGACACGGACAGAGACACGGACAGGGACACGGACAGAGACACGGACAGAGACACGGACAGAGACACGGACAGAGCGGACAGAGACACGGACAGACACACGGACAGACCGGAACCCACGGACAGACACACGGACAGAGCGGACAGAGACACGGACAGAGACACGGACGGAGACACGGACTGAGCGGGACCCACGGACAGAGACACGGACAGAGACACGGACAGGGACACGGACAGGGACACGGACAGGGACACGGACAGGGACATGGACAGGGACACGGACAGGGACACGGACAGAGCGGCACCCACGGACAGAGACACAGACAGAGACACGGACAGACACACGGACAGACACACGGACAGAGCGGCACCCACGGACAGACATACGGACAGAGCGGACAGAGACACGGACAGGGACACGGACAGGGACACGGACAGAGACACGGACAGGGACACGGACAGAGACACGGACAGGGACAGAGACACGGACAGAGCGGACAGAGACACGGACAGACACACGGACAGACCGGAACCCACGGACAGACACACGGACAGAGCGGACAGAGACACGGACAGAGACACGGACGGAGACACGGACTGAGCGGGACCCACGGACAGGGACAGAGACACGGACAGAGACATGGACAGAGCGGGGCCCACGGACAGAGACACGGACAGAGCGGGGCCCACGGATGGACCCGGACCCAGAATGGGACCCATGGACAGACCCGGACCCACAGCGGGACCCACAGCTCTGCCCCACAGTGGGACCCACAGGGGGACCCACAGATAGACCCATGGTGGGACCCACAGACAGACCCACAGCTCTGTCCTACAGCAGGACCCACAGACAGACCCATGGTGGGACCCACAGACAGACCCACAGCGGGACCCAGAGTGGGACCCACAGAGAGACTCATGGTGGGACCCACAGACAGACCCACAGATGGATCCTGACCCACAGCAGGACCCACAGACAGACCCACAGACAGACCCATGGTGGGACCCACAGACAGACCCACAGCGGGACCCAGAGTGGGACCCACAGAGAGACTCATGGTGGGACCCACAGACAGGCCCACAGATGGATCCTGACCCACAGCGTGACCCACAGTGTGACCCTGACCCACAGTCTGACCCACAGCGTGACCCTGACCCACAGTCTGACCCACAGCGTGACCCTGACCCACTGTGTGACAGAGCCTGACCCTGACCCACAGCAGGACCCACAGCCTGACCCCGACCCACAGCTCTGCCCCACGGATCACAACAAATTCCAAATCCATCTGCACACATCCCAGGAAATCCCAGATTCCATCCCCCCATCACCCCCTGGCACTGTGGGGCAGGACCTGCCCATCCCACCTGTGCCCCCCCCACCCTCCCAGTGCCCTCCCAGTGCCTCCCAGTGCCCCCCAGTGCCTCCCAGTACCCTCCAGTGCCCTCCCAGTGCCCCCACCTGTGCGCAGGGCCCTCATGGACTGGGTGTTGCTGCTCCGGGGGTCCTCGGGGGGGGGTCACAGCCGGCCGGGCCTCCTGGAGGGGGGGGGAGATGAAGAAGGGTCAGAACAGGTGGATTTGGGGGTACCTGGGGTGTTGGGGGGGATCAGAACAGGTGGATTTGGGGGTACCTGGGGTGTTGGGGGGGTCAGAACAGGTGGATTTGGGGGTACCTGGGTGTTGGGGGGGAGGAAACAGCTGGATTTGGGGGTAGCAGGGTGTGTGTGAGGGGTCAGAACACCCGGACACGGGTGACAAGAGGGGGGTTGATGGAGTGAGGGTGACAAAACGGGGTGACAGAGTGGTGACAGGTGACAAATGGGGGGGTGACAAAGCAGGGGTGGGTGATGGGGGGGTTGTCCGAACACCTGGACAGGGGTGACATAAATGGGGGGGTGATGGAACAGGTGTGACATCACAAACGATGACGTCACCCCCCTCCTGATCCCCCAGCTGTGACGTCACCACAGGGGAATGGCTGTGATGTCACTGCAGGGGAGTTCAGGTACAGTGTGAGGGGGTCAGGTGGGCTGTGACGTCATCAGCCATCACAGTGACGTCACCGGGGGGATTCGGGGGCGGTGACATCGCTGTCACCGCGAGAGGATGGTTGTGATGTCACTGGGAGTGGCCAGGTGTGCCGTGACGTCATCAGAGCGGTGTCACGGGGTGGTTGGGGGGCGTGGCATCGCTGTCACCGCGAGGGGACGTCAGTGACGTCACAGGGGGTGTGTTAGGTGTGCTGTGACGTCATCAGGCGTCACAGTGACATCACGGGGGGTGTCACGCACAGCCGGGGGGAGGGGGGGCTGCAGGGGGGGGGTGACGAGTGGGGGGGGGACACGCGGAGGGGGGAGGGGCCGTGACGGGGGTGACGCAGGTTGGGAACACCCGGCAGGGGGGGAGGAACAACTTGACGCAGCCGCTACAACCGGAGAGGCCTCTGGGGATGCGGGGGGGAAGGAGGGGAGGGACCCCCCCCATGCACCCCCCAACCCCCCTCGAATCTCCCCAAACCCCCTCCCCCCTCCTCCCCCCCTCCCTCACCCCCCGCCCCCCCCCCCCAGGTACCCCCGGAGCCGCCTGACAACTCTGTCCGTCCGCGACGTCACCGGCACCGGGGGTGGGGGGGTGAAGTGTCACCCAACTGTTGCCATGGAAACAACCCCCCCTCCCCCCACCCCTCCGAACCCCCCCAGGCTCCGCCCCCCCGTGGGAAACACCTTTCACCGGCGACCAATCAGGGGCAGCGAAGGGGAGACCACGCCCCCCTCTGACCCCGCCCGCTCATCGCCGGCGGCCAATGGGAGAGTGTGCATCGTGCTGACGTCATTGCTCACCTGGATGCTCATTGGCTGGGCTGGGAGTGACGTCACAAGGCCCCGTCCTGCCGCGGGGGGGTGTTAAAGGAGCCGGCGGAGGCTGCGGGGGGAGGGGCCAAAAGGGGCGGGGTCAGAATGGGGCGTGACCAGAAAGGGGTGGTTTGGGGTGTGGTCAGGGTAGAGATGGGTGGGGTGGGGGCGTGGTCAGAGGGGAGGGGAGGGGTCAGAGGGGAATGGGGGGACACAGGTGAGCGGGGGACACGGACACGGGTGGGACACACCCCACACACGGAGCACACGCAGAGGAGACACAACACACGTGACACAGACATAGAACACACCCAGACACACAACACACACGTGTGACACACACACAGACACACACAGAGACACAACAACACGTGTGACACACAACACACACAGAGACACAACACACATGTGTGACACACGCACACAACACACACGTGTGACACACACACAACACACACAGACACACAACACACACATGTGACACACACACAACACACACAACACACACGTGTGACATACACACAACACACACAGACACACAACAACACGCATGGACCTGGCACAGCCACACACAGACCTGACACACTCACACCCGCACGGGGATGAACAACCACACACTGACCTGAAACACAATCACACATGGACTGACACACTCACATGGACCTGACACACACCCACACACAGGCAAACAACCACACGTGGACTGACACACTCACACCTACATGGGGATGAACAACCACACACGGACCTGGCACACTGACACGGGGATGAACAACCACACACTGACCTGAAACACAACCGCACACAGACCTGACACACTCACACCTGCACGGGGATGAACAACCACACACTGACCTGAAACACAACCACACACAGACCTGACACACAACCACACACAGACCTGACACACTCACACCCGCACAGGGATGAACAACCACACACTGACCTGACACACACCCGCACAGGGATGAACAACCGCACACAGACCTGACACACACCCGCACAGGGATGAACAACCGCACACAGACCTGGCACACTGACACGGGGATGAACAACCACACACAGACCTGAAACACAACCGCACACAGACCTGACACACTCACACCTGCACGGGGACGAACAACCGCACACAGACCTAAAATACAATCACATGTGAACTGACACACACACAGACACGTACACACACGGACCTGACATCCCCCACCTGACACGTGGATACAACACACAACTGCACATGGACAAACAGCCGCACTCAGGAAAACAACACACACAAACCCCAACACCTGGACACACAACTGCACACGGACAAACAACACACACAAACCCCTGACACCCAGACATACAACTACAAACAGACACAACTGCAACCGGACAAACAGCCACACACGGGAAAACAACACACACAAACCCCCCAACCCCAGACATGGACAAACACCCCCACACGGACAAACAACCGCGCACAGGCAGCTGACACCCGAAGACACACCCGCACACGGACCTGACGCACAACCGCACATGGACCAACAGCCACACATGGGAAACAACACACACAAACCTCTGACACCTGGACACACAACTGCACATGGACCAACAGCCACACACAAACAACCGTACTTAACACACTTGATAGGCAGACAGACACACACCCGCACACGGACATGACACACAACTGCAGAGGGACAGACAGCCGGACACTGACGCGACACGATCACACCCGCACAGGGATGTGACACCCAATCACACACGGACACACAACCACACACGGACACACAATCAGACACGGACACACAACCACACACGGACCTGGCACACTCACACCCGCACAGGGATGTGACACCCAATCACACACGGACACACAACCACACACGGACACACAACCACACACAGACCTGGCACACTCACACCCCCACAGGGATACAACACACAATCACACACGGACATACAACCATACACGAACCTGGCACACTCACACCCGCACAGGGATACAACACACAATCAGACATGGACACACAATCACACACGGACCTGGCACGCTCACACCCGCACGGGGATGTGACACCCAACTGCCCACGCATGAACAGCCGCACACGGACCTGGCACACACCTGCACACGGACAAACAGCCGCACACGGACATGACACACTCACACCCGCACAGGGATGTGACACACAACAACACACGGACACACAATCACACACGGACACACAACCACACACGGACACACAACCACACACAGACACACAACCACACCACGGACACGACACGCAACCGCCCACGGACGAACAACCGCCCACGGACAAACAACTGCCCGTGGACAAACAACCGCGCTTGGACGCTTGACACACGGACACACAACCACGCAGGGACCTGTCATACACCCGCACAGGGACCTGTCACACTCACACCTGCACGGGGACACCTGACACACCCCCCCCAAAACACACAACACACACACCCCCCCCACAACAAACACGCAACACCCTCCCCCACCCCGTCACCAATCGAACCCCCAACACCCCCCAGGGTGCAGCCCCCCCCTCCCAGCAGCACTTGGGGGGCACGGGGGGGAGGACAAGTGGCATTTGGGGGGTCAGAGTGGGGTCCCGAGGCGGGGGAGGGACATTGGGGGGGAGGGGGGTGTGACAGGGAGTGACGCAGGGGGACCGGGAACTTTGGGGAGTCCCGGGGGGGCACTTTGGGGGTGCCGGGGGGGCACTTTGAGGGTCCTGCAAGGGGGTTCGGGGCAGGTGGGGGGATGTTTGGGGGGCATTTATGGGGTGGGGGGGGTATTTAGGGGGTGGGCGTGACCCAAGGCAATGAAGGGGGTGGAGGGTCGTGTCCCCCCTCCCCTTCGTGACCTCCCCTCGGGGGGTCGGTGCTGGGGGGGGGGGCAGGGAGGGGGTCGCGACAGCGACAGGCGGGACGGGGGAAAAGGGGGGGGGGGTCGTGACGCCCCCCGGCGGGCGGGAGCAGAGCAAGGGGGGGGTCTCGGTGAAGAGGGGGGTGGTCCCGGTGTCCGTGGGGGTCCCGGGGCCGGGGGGGGGGGGGGTCGTTACCGGGGCCTGTCCCGGGGCCGGGTGATGTCGCGGCGGCGGCGGCGGCGGCGGCGGCGGCACAAGATGGAGGCGGCGCGTTGGGCCCCGGGTGGGAGGGAGGGAGGGACCCCCCCGCCCCACGGGGGGGACATTCGGGGGGGGGGACACATGGGGGGACACAGAGGGACATGCAGGGAACCCCCCGCCCCACGGGGGGGACATTCGGGGGGGGACACATGGGGGGGGACACAGAGGGACATGCAGGGAACCCCCCGCCCCACGGGGGGGACATTCGGGGGGGGGGACATGGGAGGACGTGGGAGGGGGGACATGGGGGGACACAGAGGGACATGGAGGGGGAACCCCCCGCCCCATGAGGGGGACATTTGGGGGGTGGGACACACGGGAGGGCATGGGGGGGACAAGGGGGGGCACAACCGGGGGGCACAGCTGGGAGGACACAACTGGGGAGGGGACACAGCTGGGGGGACATTCAGGGTGACAAACCCAGGGGACACAACCCCGAGAGGGCACAGGTGGAGACGCAACTGGGGGCACAATTTGGGGAGGGGTACAGGGGGACACAACTGGGGACAGGTGTGGGGACACAACTGGGGACATGGGGACACACAGCTGGGGACAGAATGGGTGACAACTGGGGGCACAGCTGGGGGTACAACCGGGGACATGGGGGGACACAGCTGGGGGTACAACCAGGGACACGGTGACACAAAACTGGGAGCAAACTGGGGACAGAAGAGGTGACATCTGGGGGCACAGCTGGGGGTACCACCAGGGACATGGGGACACACAGCTGGGGGTACAACCGGGGACACGGTGACACAAAACTGGGAGAAAACTGGGGACAGAACTGGTGATAACTGGGGGCACAGCTGGGGGTACAACTGGGGACACGGTGACACAGCTGGGGACAAACTGGGGACAGAACTGGTGACAACTGGGGGCACAGCTGGGGGTACAACCGGGGACACGGTGACACAGAGCTGGGGATGGAGCAGGGGACAACTGGAGGTACAACTGGGGACATGGTGACACACAGATGGGGACAGAACTGGTGACAACTGGGGGCACAGCTGGGGGTACCACCGGGCCACGCTGTCACACCACCACGTGTCGCGTGTCAGGCTGTGCCACGGGGGGCCGTGTCACGGGTGGGGCTGTGCCGTGTCCACGGGGGTGTCACAGCCATGTCGTGGGTCACGTTGTAGCTCAGACTGTGTCACGTGGGGGCTGTGTGTGTGTGGGGTGTTGTATCTCAGGTTGTACCCACAGGGTGTCACAGTCGTGTCACTGTCACGTTGTGCGTCCGGCTGTGTGGGTTGGGTTGTACCCTCCGGTTGTACCTCAGATTGTGGCACATGGTGTCACAGCCGTGTCAGTGTCACGGTGTGCGTCCGGCTGTGTGGGTTGGGTTGTACTCTCCGGTTGTACCTCAGGCTGTGTCCCACAGGGCTGGGGGGTGGTGGTGTCACATCCCACTGTTTCAGCCCAGCAGTGGAGACCCCCAGACCCCACTAGGGACCAGTGACGGTGACAAAATTCCATCAGGGACAGGGGGGGACGGCACCGACGACAGGGGGGACACGGTGACACTGGGAGACACCCCGGACGGGGTGACCTGAACCCCACTGGTGGCAAGGGAGACCCTGAGAGTGACACGGGGGGGAAAACCCCCTTCCTGTTCCCCCAAAATAACCCCCAGTGCCCAAATTGCCCCTTCCTGTCCCCCCAAAATCCCCCCCCATGCCCAAATTGCTCCTTCCTGTCCCAATTGCCCCCCAAGCCCTCCCTGTGCCCCCCAAACACCTTTTTCCTGCCCCTCCAGCCGCTCCCCCCAAATTCCCCCTCCCTGCCCAAAACTGCCCCCCAAACTCCCCCTTTCTTGCCCCAATCATCCCCCAATCCCCTCCTGCTCCCCCCTTAACACCCCCCAAGCCCTCTCTGTTCCCCTCAAATCTCCTGCTCCCCCAAAATTCCCCTTTCTTGCCTCAGCTATGCTCCAATCCCTTCTTGCCCCCTCCAACCCTTCTTTTCTCCCAGATCTCCCTTTCCTGCCCCAATTGCCCCGCAACCCCTCCTGCTCCCCCAAAATAACCCTTTACTGCCCCAAACCCCGCAATTCCCCCTCCCTGCTCCTCAACCACCCTCCCAGTCTCCAGTTACCCCCTGAACCCTCCTGCTCCTCTAAACACCCCTTTCCTGCCCGAATTATACCTCCAAAGCCCTCTTGCTCCCCCTAAATACCCCCAACCCCTAAATACCTTCCTATCCTTCAAACTTCCCCCTTCCTACCACCCCAAATCCCCCTTCCTGTCGCCCCCTCCCTCCCCGTCCCCTAAACACCCCCCCGCCCCCTCCGGCCTCCCCCAGCCCCTTCCCCGCCGCCCGCTCCGGCCCCTCCGCTGCAGGCCCCGAAGCCTCGGCCTTTCCCAGCGGCCGCGGCCGGGCCGGGAGCGCCGAGAGCGGCCGGGGCAGGGCGGGCGAGGCCGGGGCTGCGCAGGCCGCGGACGGAGCGGGGCTTCGGCCATTTCCGTCAGAGCTTCGGTAACTTCCGTCACCTTCCGTGAAAACTTCGGTAACTTCCGTCACCTTCCGTCCAGCTCCGGGAAACCTCGGCCATTTCCGTCACCCCCGCCAGCGCTTCGGCACTTTCCGTCCATCTCCGCCGCCCTCCGCCCGCCCCCGCCATCTGTCGGTGCTCGCGCGCGGGGGGCGGGGCTTCGTTCCCGAACGATTCACGAGGCGATCCCACCGGGCCGAAGCGCCGTGGGGGTCCCGCCACGCCGCGTCCCGCGGGGGTCTCTGGGAGCGGCCGCCGCCTTTTTGTCCCTTCCCCTCTCTGCTCTTCCCTCGGGCGCCATCGCGGGACGCGCCGCGCCCTCCTCGCCCGGCGGGTTCTCTTCCGTCCCCCCCCTTTGGGCCGTGAGGCGCTTGGTACGCTCCGGCCACGCCCCCTTTCGGCGGCGCGCGGGGGCCGAGTCGATAAAAGGCGGCGCGGGCGCCTCAGCCGCTTCAGTCGCGCCGAGAGCGCGGAGCGGCCGGAGCTCAAAGGGGGGAGCTCCAGGCTGGGGGCTCCGTGAGGGGCTCCTTGGGGCGGGGCGCTCCCCTCGGAAGTCCCGGGTGGGGTTTAATTAACCCCCCCCAAAGGGTGAAAAGGTTTATTTTGAACAGCCGGAGCCGCGACTCCCCCCGCCAACCGGCACCATGCACGGCGGGCCGCCCTCGGGCGACAGCGCCTGCCCGCTGCGCACCATCAAACGGGTCCAGTTCGGCATCCTCAGCCCCGATGAGATGGTACCGGGGCCCGGGCGGGGAGCGGGGCCGGCGGCTGAGGGAGGAACGGCGGCGGGAAATGGCGCCGGGGGCACCGAGAGGGGGGGACGGAGCGGCCCCGGGGGGGGAGGAGGAGAGCGCCCCCCGCAGGCCCGGGGGACTGAACGCGTGAGGGGGTTTGGGGGGTCCTGAGAGGATCTGGGGGGTCTTGGGGTGGACAGGGGGGTCTGGAGGGTGTTGGGTGCCTGGAGGGACTTTGAGGTCCCTGGACAGGCCCCCCTGAGGTGATTTGGACTCTCCAGAGGTTGTCAGACCTTTTTTGGGGGGCGATCCTTTTGGAGGGGGTCCCTGGGACCCCGTGAAGGGCCATGCGGGTCCCCAGGGGTGCCCTGAAAGATTTGGGGTCCCTGAAGGGTTATTGGGGTCACTGGAGGGATTTTGGGGTCCCTGGACACCCCATGAAGGGCCAGGGGGGGCTCTCAGGGGGTCTCCAAGGTGTGTGAGACTTTTGGGGTGCATTGAGGGGGTTGTGGTCACCTGGGGGGGGGAACTTGGGGTTCTCCCCCCTTTTGGGGTTCTTGGGGTGCTGGGGGGAGTCTCGTGGATGAATTGGGGGGTCTGGGGGGGTCCCCACGTGCCTCAGTTGTCCCTTTCTCTCCTCCACCCCCCCAGAAACGGATGTCGGTGACCGAGGGGGGCATCAAGTACCCCGAGACCACCGAGGGGGGCCGCCCCAAACTGGGGGGGCTGATGGACCCCCGGCAGGGCGTCATCGAGAGGACGGGGCGGTGCCAGACCTGCGCCGGTGAGTGGGGGGGAGAGGGCTGGACCCCCAAAATCCCCCCCTCTGGGGGAGTCCTGGACCCTTCAATGTTCATGGAGGGATCTTGGATCCCCAACCCCAACTTTTGCCACCTCAAACTCACCTTTAGTGTCACCAAACCCACCTGTTGTGACCCCAAAATGGGATTTTGTCACCCCAAACCCACCTTCAGTGTCCCCAAACCCACCTTCAGTGTCCCCAAACGCACCTGTGGTGACCCCATAATGATCCTTTGTGACCCCAAACTTGCTTTCAGTGCCCCCAAACCCACCTAAAGTGCCCCCAAACCCACCTTCAGTGTCCCCAAACCCACCTCTGGTGACCCCAAAATGGGATTTTGTCACCCCAAACCCACCTTCAGTGTCCCCAAACCCACCTTCAGTGTCCCCAAACCCACGTTTGGTGACCCCAAACCCACCTTCAGTGCCCCCAAACCCACCTTCAGTGACCCCAAAATGTCCCTTTGTGCCCCCAAACCCACCTTCAGTGACCCCAAAATGTCCCTTTGCGCCCCCAAACCCACCTCCAGTGCCCCCAAACCCACCTCCAGTGCCCCCAAACCCACCTCCAGTGCCCCCAAACCCACCCTCAGTGCCCCCAAACCCACCCTCAGTGCCCCCAAACCCACCCTCAGTGCCCCCAAACCCACCTCCAGTGCCCCCAAACCCACCTCCAGTGCCCCCAAACCCACCTCCAGTGCCCCCAAACCCACCTCCAGTGCCCCCAAACCCACCTCCAGTGCCCCCAAACCCACCCTCAGTGCCCCCAAACCCACCCTCAGTGCCCCCAAACCCACCCTCAGTGCCCCCAAACCCACCCTCAGTGCCCCCAAACCCACCCTCAGTGCCCCCAAACCCACCTCCAGTGCCCCCAAACCCACCTTCAGTGCCCCCAAACCCACCCTCAGTGCCCCCAAACCCACCCTCAGTGCCCCCAAACCCATCTTCAGTGCCCCCAAACCCACCCTCAGTGCCCCCAAAATGCCCCTTTGTGCCCCCAAACCCATCTTCAGTGTCCCCAAAATGATCCTTTGTGCCCCCAAACCCACCTTCAGTGTCCCCAAACCCACCCTCAGTGTCCCCAAACCCACCCTCAGTGCCCCCAAAATGCCCCTTTGTCACCCCAAACCCCCAAAACGCCCCCCATGTGACCCCCCTTGCCCCGTGGGTGCCCGCAGGGAACATGACCGAGTGCCCGGGGCACTTTGGGCACATCGAGCTGGCCAAGCCCGTGTTCCACGTGGGCTTCCTGGGCAAGACCATGAAGATCCTGCGCTGTGTCTGCTTCTTCTGCTCCAAACTGCTCGTGGACTCGGTGAGACCCCCAAAAACTCCAGAAAAAACCCACCTTTTGACCCCAAACTTGAGTTCTGTCACCCTAAAACCAACTTCTGTCACCCCAAACCCGACTTCTGTGACCCCAAACCTGAGTTTTGTCACCTAAAACCAACTTCTGTCACCCCAAGATCAACTTTTGTGACCCCAAACCCGAGTTTTGTCACCCTAAAACCAGCTTCTGTCACCCCAAAGCCGACTTTAGTGACCCCAAACCCGAGTTTTGTCACCCCAAAACCAACTTCTGTCACCCCAAGATCAACTTTTGTGACCCCAAACCCGAGTTCTGTCACCCTAAAACCAACTTCTGTCACCCCAAACCCGGGTTCTGTCACCCTAAAACCAACTTCTGTGACCCCAAACCCGACTTTAGTGACCCCAAAGCCGACTTTAGTGATCCCAAACCCGACTTTAGTGACCCCAAACCCGACTTTAATGACCCCAAATCCGACTTTAATGACCCCAAACCCGACTTTAGTGACCCCAAACCCGACTTTAGTGACCCCAAACCCGACTTTAGTGACCCCAAACCCGACTTTAATGACCCCAAACCCGACTTTAATGACCCCAAACCCGACTTTAGTGATCCCAAACCCGACTTTAGTGACCCCAAACCCGACTTTAATGACCCCAAACCCGACTTTAGTGACCCCAAACCCGACTTTAATGACCCCGACCCGCTCTGTGACCCCAAAACGGCCGTTTCTGACCCCAAACTGATGTGATTTGTTTTGGTTTTTTTTTTTGGGAACAGAACAACCCCAAGATCAAGGACATCCTGGGCAAGTCCAAGGGGCAGCCCAAGAAGAGGCTGACCCACGTGTACGACCTGTGCAAGGGCAAGAACATCTGCGAGGGGGGCGAGGAGATGGATCACAAATTCGGGGTGGAGCAGCCCGAGGGCGACGAGGACCTCACCAAGGAGAAGGTGGGCACCCCAAAATGCACCCCTGCACCCTCAAAATGCACCCCTAGAGCCTCAAAATCCACCCCTGGACCCTCAAAATGCACCCCTGGAGTCCCTGTGGGTCAGTGTCCCTGGGACCCCATTAATGGCTTTGTGACCCCGTTAAACCCCAAGCTCCCCTTTAACTCTGTAATGTCTCTGTGGCCCCATTAATGCCCCTTTAATCCCCCCTTTTGATGCCCCCCAGGGCCAGGGGGCTGCAGGCAGTACCAGCCTCTGTGGGTCAATGTCCCTGGGACCCCATTAACCCCCTGGGACCCCAATAACGCCTCAGTGATCCCATTAACCCCCTGGGACCCCAATAATGCCTCAGTGACCCCATTAATGCCCCTTTTACCCCTTCAGGGCCACGGGGGGTGCGGGCAGTACCAGCCCCTGTGGGTCAATGTCCCTGGGACCCCAATAACGCCTCAGTGACCCCATTAATGCCCCATTAACCCCTTTAGGGCCACGGGGGGTGCAGGCAGTACCAGCCCCTGTGGGTCAGTGCCTCAGTGATCCCATTAATGCCCTGGGACCCCATTAATGCCCATTAACCCCCTGTTAATGCCCCTTTTAGCCTTTTAGGGCCACGGGGGGTGCGGGTGGTACCAGCCCCCTGTGAGTCACTGTCCCTGGGACCCCAATAATGCCTCAGTGACCCCTTTAACCCCCTGGGACCCCAATAATGCCTCAGTGACCCCAATAATGCCTCAGTGACCCCTTTAACCCCCTGGGACCCCAATAATGCCTCAGTGACCCCAATAATGCCTCAGTGACCCCTTTAACCCCCTGGGACCCCAATAATGCCTCAGTGACCCCTTTAACCCCCTGGGACCCCAATAATGCCTCAGTGACCCCAATAATGCCTCAGTGACCCCTTTAACCCCCTGGGACCCCAATAATGCCTCAGTGACCCCAATAGTGCCTCAGTGACCCCTTTAACCCCCTGGGACCCCAATAATGCCTCAGTGACCCCTTTAACCCCCTGGGACCCCAATAATGCCTCAGTGACCCCAATAATGCCTCAGTGACCCCTTTAACCCCCTGGGACCCCAATAATGCCTCAGTGACCCCAATAGTGCCTCAGTGACCCCTTTAACCCCCTGGGACCCCAATAATGCCTCAGTGACTCCAATAGTGCCTCAGTGACCCCAATAACCCCTGTTAATGCCCCTTTTGCCCTTTTAGGGCCACGGGGGGTGCAGGCGGTACCAGCCCCTGTGGGTCAGTGTCTGTGGGACCCCATTAACACCTCAGTGACCCCATTAATGCCCCTTTTACCCTTTTAGGGCCATGGGGGGTGCGGGCGGTACCAGCCCCTGTGGATCAGTGCCTCAGTGACCCCATTAACACCTCAGTGACCCCATTAATGCCCCTTTTACCCTTTTAGGGCCACGGGGGGTGCAGGCAGTACCAGCCCCTGTGGGTCAGTGTCTGTGGGACCCCATTAACACCTCAGTGACCCCATTAATGCCCCTTTTACCCTTTTAGGGCCACGGAGGGTGCAGGCAGTACCAGCCCCTGTGGGTCAGTGCCTCAGTGACCCCATTAACACCTCAGTGACCCCATTAATGCCCCTTTTACCCTTTTAGGGCCACGGAGGGTGCAGGCAGTACCAGCCTCTGTGGATCAGTGCCTCAGTGACCCCATTAACACCTCAGTGACCCCATTAATGCCCCTTTTACCCTTTTAGGGCCACGGAGGGTGCAGGCAGTACCAGCCCCTGTGGGTCAGTGCCTCAGTGACCCCATTAACACCTCAGTGACCCCATTAATGCCCCTTTTACCCTTTTAGGGCCACGGAGGGTGCAGGCAGTACCAGCCCCTGTGGGTCAGTGCCTCAGTGACCCCATTAACACCTCAGTGACCCCATTAATGCCCCTTTTACCCTTTTAGGGCCACGGGGGGTGCGGGCGGTACCAGCCGCGCATCCGGCGCTCGGGGCTGGAGCTGTACGCCGAGTGGAAGCACGTCAACGAGGACTCCCAGGAGAAGAAGATCCTGCTGAGCCCCGAGCGCGTGCACGAGATCTTCAAGCGCATCTCGGACGAGGAGTGCTTCGTGCTGGGCATGGACCCCAAATTCGCCCGGCCCGAGTGGATGGTGTGCACCGTGCTGCCCGTGCCACCCCTGTCCGTGCGGCCCGCCGTCGTCATGCAGGGCTCTGCCCGCAACCAGGTGGGCACCAGAATGGGTTTGGGGGTCCCTGGGTGGGTATTGGGGTGATATTGGGGTCCCTGGGTGGGTATTGGGGTCCCTGGGTGGGTATTGGGGTGATATTGGGGTCTCTGGGGTGATATTGGGGTCCCTGGGTGGGTATTGGGGTGATATTGGGGTCCCTGGGTGGGTATTGGGGTCCCTGGTTGGTTATTGGGGTCTCTGGGGTGATATTGGGGTCCCTGGGTGTGCACCGTGCTGCCCGTGCCACCCCTGTCTGTGCGGCCCGCCGTCGTCATGCAGGGCTCTGCCCGCAACCAGGTGGGCACCAGAGGGGTCCCTGAGTGGGTATTGGGGTCCCTGGGTGGGTATTGGGGTCCCTGGGTGGGTATTGAGGTGATATTGGGGTCCCTGGGTGTGCACCGTGCTGCCCGTGCCACCCCTGTCCGTGCGGCCCGCCGTCGTCATGCAGGGCTCTGCCCGCAACCAGGTGGGCACCAGAAGGGGTTTGGGGGTCCCTGGGTGGGTATTGGGGTGATATTGGGGTCCCTGGGGTGGGTATTGGGGTCCCTGGGTGGGTATTGGGGTGATATTGGGGTCTCTGGGGTGATATTGGGGTCCCTGGGTGTGCACCGTGCTGCCCGTGCCACCCCTGTCCGTGCGGCCCGCCGTCATCATGCAGGGCTCTGCCCGCAACCAGGTGGGCACCAGAGGGGTCCCTGAGTGGGTATTGGGGTCCCTGGGTGGGTATTGGGGTCCCTGGGTGGGTATTGGGGTGATATTGGGGTCCCTGGGTGGGTATTGGGGTGATATTGGGGTCCCTGGGGTGATATTGGGGTCCCTGGGTGGGTATTGGGGTGATATTGGGGTCCCTGGGTGGGTATTGGGGTGATATTGGGGTCCCTGGGTGGGTATTGGGGTGATATTGGGGTCCCTGGGGTGGGTATTGGGGTCCCTGGGTGGGTATTGGGGTGATATTGGGGTCCCTGGGTGGGTATTGGGGTGATATTGGGGTCCCTGGGGTGATATTGGGGTCCCTGGGTGGGTATTGGGATGATATTGGGGTCCCTGGGTGGGTATTGGGGTGATATTGGGGTCCCTGGGTGGGTATTGGGGTGATATTGGGGTCCCTGGGGTGGGTATTGGGGTCCCTGGGTGGGTATTGGGGTGATATTGGGGTCCCTGGGTGGGTATTGGGGTGATATTGGGGTCCCTGGGTGGGTATTGGGGTGATATTGGGGTCCCTGGGGTGGGTATTGGGGTCCCTGGGTGGGTATTGGGGTGATATTGGGGTCCCTGGGTGGGTATTGGGGTGATATTGGGGTCCCTGGGGTGATATTGGGGTCCCTGGGTGGGTATTGGGGTGATATTGGGGTCCCTGGGTGGGTATTGGGGTCCCTGGGTGGGTATTGGGGTGATATTGGGGTCTCTGGGGTGATATTGGGGTCCCTGGGTGTGCACCGTGCTGCCCGTGCCACCCCTGTCCGTGCGGCCCGCCGTCGTCATGCAGGGCTCTGCCCGCAACCAGGTGGGCACCAGAATGGGTTTGGGGGTCCCAGGGGGTCCCTGAGGGGGTATTTGGGGTCTGTGGAGAGGTTTTGGGGTGACATTGGGGTGATTGCATGCCCCCATCCTCCTGCCCGTGCGTTGTCACACAGAGCTCTGCCCGCAACCAATGGGGCACCAGGAGGGTTTTTTGGGTGAGAATTTGTGCCTTTTGGGGCCTCCTCAGTTCTCGGGGTGCCCCCAATCCCTTTTAGGGCCGCCCCCACTGGCATCACCCCAAAACTCGCCCCACATTCCTTGGTGTTTGTTTCCCACCCCACACTGAGCTCAGACACCCCCTCCTCCCCATTAATTAAAATTTTTGGGGCCCTTCACTAATTTGGAGACCCCCCCCACTAATTTTGGGGTGCCCCCCAGGACGACCTGACCCACAAATTGGCCGACATCGTCAAGATCAACAACCAACTGCGGCGCAACGAGCAGAACGGGGCGGCCGCGCACGTCATCGCAGAGGACGTCAAACTGCTGCAGTTCCACGTGGCCACCATGGTGGACAACGAGCTGCCCGGCCTGCCCCGGGTAGGGGGGGGGATTTTGGGGGGTCCTGGGGGGGTTTTGGGGGGCTTAGAGGGGTTTTGGGGGGGTTACAGGGCAGGGAATGTCCCCACGATGTCACTGAGGGTGTGAAGCTGCTGCAGTTCCACGTGGCCACCATGGTGGACAACGAGCTGCCCGGCCTGCCCCGGGTAGGGGGGGGATTTTGGGGGGTCCCACAGGGTTTTGGGGGGTTTTGGGGGGTTTTGGGGGAGTTATAGGGTAGTTTAGGGGGGTCACAGACAGGGGGTGTCCCCACGATGTCACTGAGGGTGTGAAGCTGCTGCAGTTCCACGTGGCCACCATGGTGGACAACGAGCTGCCCGGCCTGCCCCGGGTATGGGGGCGATTTTGGGGGGTCCTGGGGGGTCCCACAGGGGTTTTGGGGGGTTTTAAGGGGGTTACAGGGCGGTTTAGGGGGGTTACAGGGCAGGGGGTGTCCCCACGATGTCACTGAGGGTGTGAAGCTGCTGCAGTTCCACGTGGCCACCATGGTGGGCAACGAGCTGCCCGGCCTGCCCTGCGTATGGGGGGGGATTTTGGGGGGTCCCACAGGGGTTTTGGGGGGATTACAGGCAGGGGGGGCAGGAGGTGCAGGCAGGGGACAGGCAGGGCCAGGGGATGAGTGTGCTGGGAGTGGTGCAGGCAGGGCAGAGGGCAGGAGGAGCAGGCAGGGCTGGAGCAGGGTCAGGGTGCAGGCAGGGCTGGAGCAGGGTCAGGGTGCAGGCAGGGATGGAGCAGGGTCAGGGTGCAGGCAGAAATCAGGCAGGGTCAGGGTGCAGGCAGGGATGGAGCAGGGTCAGGGTGCAGGCAGGGATCAGGCAGGGTCAGGGTGCAGGCAGGGATGGAGCAGGGTCAGGGTGCAGGCAGGGATGGAGCAGGGTCAGGGTGCAGGCAGGGATCAGGCAGGGTCAGGGTGCAGGCAGGGCTGGAGCAGGGTCAGGGTGCAGGCAGGAGTGCAGGCAGGGTCAGGGTGCAGGCAGGGCTGGAGCAGGGTCAGGGTGCAGGCAGAAATCAGGCAGGGTCAGGGTGCAGGCAGGAGTGCAGGCAGGGTCAGGGTGCAGGCAGGGCTGGAGCAGGGTCAGGGTGCAGGCAGAAATCAGGCAGGGTCAGGGTGCAGGCAGGAGTACAGGCAGGGGGGTACAGGCACAGGCAGAACATTCTGGGACCTTCCTGACCCCCCCAATTTCCTCCCCGAGCCCCCCAAGGGAACCCAGGGTGGATCAACGTGTGTGTGTCCCCCCCTCCCCCAGAGAATCTCAGCTCTCAGGGCTGTTTTTGAGGGTCCCACCCCCCTGAACCCCCTTTTTCTCCTCCCCCTCCTCCCACCAAGCCAGGCAGAAGTTGGGGGGTCCCCCCAAAGTGTCTGATCCCCTTTCCCCGTGACCCCAAAACCCCGGGGGAACCCGGGGATGGATCAATGCGTGATCCCCCCAGACTCCAGGGTGTTTTTGGGGGGTCTCATCCCCCTGATCCCCCTTTTTCTCCCCCCTCTCCTCCCACCAGGCCAGGCAGAAGTTGGGGGGTCCCCCCAAAGTTTCTGATCCCCCTTCCCCGTGACCCCAAAAGGGAACCCCGAGCCCCCCAAGGGAACCCGGGGACGGATCAATGCGTGATCCCCCCAGACTCCAGGGTGTTTTTGGGGAGTCCCACCCCCCTGAACCCCCTTTTTCTCCCCCCTCTCCTCCCACCAGGCCAGGCAGAAGTTGGGGGGTCCCCCCAAATTGTCTGATCCCCTTTCCCCGTGACCCCAAAACCCCAAGGGAACCCGGGGATGGATCAATGCGTGTCCCCCCAGACTCCAGGGTGTTTTTGGGGAGTCCCACCCCCCTGAACCCCCTTTTCTTCTCCCCCCCCAGGCCATGCAGAAGTCGGGGCGACCCCTCAAGTCCCTGAAGCAGCGGCTGAAGGGGAAGGAGGGGCGGGTGAGGGGCAACCTGATGGGCAAGCGCGTGGATTTCTCTGCCCGCACCGTCATCACCCCCGACCCCAACCTGGCCATCGACCAGGTGGGGGTCCCGCGCTCCATCGCGGCCAACATGACCTTTGCTGAGATTGTCACCCCCTTCAACATCGACAGGTGGGGAATTGGGGGGATCTGAGGGGGTTTGGGGGGGTTTTGGGGGGATCTGGGGGGATTTGGGGTGGGGGGTCCCGCGCTCCATCGCGGCCAACATGACCTTTGCTGAGATCGTCACCCCCTTCAACATCGACAGGTGGGGATTTGGGGGGGTTTGGGGCAGGTTTGGGGGGGCTTGGGGGGATCTGAGGGGATTTGGGGGGATCTGAGGGGGTTTGGAGGGGATCTGGGGGGGATCTGGGGGATTTGGGGTGGGGGTCCCGCGCTCCATCGCGGCCAACGTGACCTTTGCTGAGATCGTCACCCCCTTCAACATCGACAGGTGGGGCTTTGGGAAGGTTTGGGGGGGGCTTTAGGGGTTTTTAGGGGAGTTTGGGGGGGATCTGGGTGGGCTTTGGGGGGATCTGAGGGGGTTTGGGGGGGTTTGGGACAGGTTTGGGGGGGTTTTTGGGGGATCTGGGGGGATTTGGGGGGGATTTGGGGTGGGGGTCCTGCGCTCCATCGTGGCCAACGTGACCTTTGCTGAGCTCGTCACCCCCTTCAACATTGACAGGTCGGGGTTTGGGGGGGATCTGAGGGGGTTTGGGGGGGTTTTGGGGCAGTTCTGGGGGGGATCTGGGGGATTTGGGGTGGGGGTCCCGCGCTCCATCGCGGCCAACATGACCTTTGCTGAGATCGTCACCCCCTTCAACATCGACAGGTGGGGATTTGGGGGGGTTTGGGGGGGGTTTGGGGGGGTTTTGGGGGGATCTGAGGGGGTTTGGGGGGGTTTGGGACAGGTTTGGGGGGGTTTTTGGGGGATTTGGGGGGGATTTGGGGTGGGGGTCCCGCGCTCCATCGTGGCCAACGTGACCTTTGCTGAGCTCGTCACCCCCTTCAACATCGACAGGTCGGGGTTTGGGGGGGTTTGGGGCAGGTTTGGGGGGGCTTGGGGGGATCTGAGGGGATTTGGGGGGATCTGAGGGGGTTTGGAGGGGATCTGGGGGGGATCTGGGGGATTTGGGGTGGGGGTCCCGCGCTCCATCGCGGCCAACGTGACCTTTGCTGAGATCGTCACCCCCTTCAACATCGACAGGTGGGGCTTTGGGAAGGTTTGGGGGGGGCTTTAGGGGTTTTTAGGGGAGTTTGGGGGGGATCTGGGTGGGCTTTGGGGGGATCTGAGGGGGTTTGGGGGGGTTTGGGACAGGTTTGGGGGGGTTTTTGGGGGATCTGGGGGGATTTGGGGGGGATTTGGGGTGGGGGTCCCGCGCTCCATCGCGGCCAACATGACCTTTGCTGAGATTGTCACCCCCTTCAACATCGACAGGTGGGGATTTGGGGGGGTTTGGGGCAGGTTTGGGGGGGCTTGGGGGGATCTGAGGGGATTTGGGGGGATCTGAGGGGGTTTGGAGGGGATCTGGGGGGGATCTGGGGGATTTGGGGTGGGGGTCCCGCGCTCCATCGCGGCCAACATGACCTTTGCTGAGCTCGTCACCCCCTTCAACATTGACAGGTCGGGGTTTGGGGGGGATCTGAGGGGGTTTGGGGGGGTTTTGGGGCAGTTCTGGGGGGGATCTGGGGGATTTGGGGTGGGGGTCCCGCGCTCCATCGCGGCCAACATGACCTTTGCTGAGATCGTCACCCCCTTCAACATCGACAGGTGGGGCTTTGGGAAGGTCTGGGGGGTCATTAGGGGGTTTTAGGGGAGTTTGGGGGGTATCTGGGTGGGCTTTGGGGGGGTTTGGGGGTGTCTGAGGACATTTGGGGGGTGTTTTGGGAGGTTATTTTTGGGGAGGGGTCTCAGTCGCTCCGAGCGACTCCCGAGCGCCGTTTCAATCCCCCCAGGCTGCACCTGGGGGTCCCCAAAATCCCCCCCAGGGGTGGCTTTGGGGGCAGGTGGGGACCCCCAAATCCCTCCTTGACCCCCCCAAATCCCTCCTTGACCCCCCCAAAGCCCTCCTTGACCCCCCCAAGCCCTCCTTGACCCCCCCAAAGCCCTCCTTGACCCCCCCAAAGCCCTCCTTGACCCCCCCAAAGCCCTCCTTGACCCCCCCAAAGCCCTCCTTGACCCCCCCAAAGCCCTCCTTGACCCCCCAAAGCCCTCCTTGACCCCCCCAAAGCCCTCCTTGACCCCCCCAAAGCCCTCCTTGACCCCCCCAAAGCCCTCCTTGACCCCCCCAAAGCCCTCCTTGACCCCCCAAAGCCCTCCTTGACCCCCCCAAAGCCCTCCTTGACCCCCCCAAAGCCCTCCTTGACCCCCCCAAAGCCCTCCTTGACCCCCCCAAAGCCCTCCTTGACCCCCCCAAATCCCCCCAGGCTGCAGGAGCTGGTGAGGAGGGGGAACAGTCAATACCCGGGGGCCAAATACATCATCAGGGACAACGGGGACAGGATCGACCTGCGCTTCCACCCCAAACCCAGCGACCTCCACCTGCAGATCGGCTACAAGGTGGGACCCCAAAATTGTAGGGGCACCCCAAAATTGTAGGGATACCCCCAGAGTCAGGAGAGATCCCCCAGAGCCAGGAGAGACCCCCAAACCCAGGGACACCCCCTCAGAACCAGGAGAGACCCCCCAAACCCAGGGACACCCCCCTAAATCTGTGCTTCCACCCCAAACCCAGCGACCTCCACCTGCAGATTGGCTACAAGGTGGGCACCCCAAAATTTTAGGGGCAGCCCCAGAGTCAGGAGAGACCCCCCCCCAGAGCCAGGGACACCCCTAGAGTCAGGAGAGACCCCCAAACCCAGGGACACCCCCCCAGAACCAGGAGAGACCCCCCCCAAACCCAGGGACACCCCCCCAAACCTGCAGTTCCACCCCAAGCCCAGCGACCTCCACCTGCAGATTGGCTACAAGGTGGGCACCCCAAAATTGTAGGGGCACCCCAAAATTGTAGGGGCACCTTCAGAACCAGGGACACCCCCCCCAGAGCCAGGAGAGACCCCCCAAACCTGATTTTGGGGGTTCAGAGCTCTGGATTTTGGGGTCAATGCCAGTTTTTTGGGGCAGGGGTGGATTTGGGGCCTAAACCTTGCTTTTATCCCCCCTGATGATGCCGTTTTTTGGAGACCCCCTCGATTTTGGGGAGCCCCCCTGTGCAGGGGTGCCCCCCTGATTTTTGGGGTGCCTGGGGGGGTTCTGGGGTGCAGGTGGAGCGTCACATGTGCGATGGGGACATCGTCATCTTCAACCGGCAACCGACGCTGCACAAAATGTCCATGATGGGCCACAGGGTGAGGATCCTGCCCTGGTCCACCTTCCGCCTCAACCTCAGGTGGGCACCCCAAAAACCTGACCCTGAACCCCCAAAAACTGACCCTGAACCCCCAAACTGACCCCCCTGATCCTGCCCTGCTCCACCTTCCGCCTCAACCTCAGGTGGGCACCCCAAAAATGACCCTGAACCCCCAAAAACTGACCCTGCACCCCAAAAACTGACCCTGCACCCCAAAAACTGACCCCTCTAATCCCCCTGACCCCCCTGATCCTGCCCTGCTCCACCTTCCGCCTCAACCTCAGGTGGGCACCCCAAAAAACTGACCCTGCACCCGAAAAACTGACCCCTCTGACCCCCCTGATCCTGCCCTGCTCCACCTTCCGCCTCAACCTCAGGTGGGCACCCCAAAAAACTGACCCTGCACCCCAAAAACTGACCCTCCTGACCCCCCTGATCCTGCCCTGATCCTGCCCTGATCCTGCCCTGATCCTGCCCTGATCCTGCCCTGATCCTGCCCTGCTCCACCTTCCGCCTCAACCTCAGGTGGGCACCCCAAAAATGACCCCCCTGACCCCAAAAAACTGACCCTGAACCCCAAAAACTGACCTTGTACCCCAAAACTGACCCCCCGATCCTGCCCTGCTCCACCTTCCGCCTCAACCTCAGGTGGGTACCCCAAAACTGTCCCTGAACCTCCAAACTGACCCTTGTCCCATCCCACATCCCGTCCTGCCCCCAAAAACTGACCCTGACCCTCCAAAAACTGACCCTGACCCTCCAAAACCTGACCCTGACCCTCCAAAACCTGACCCTGACCCTCCAAAATCTGACCCTGACCCTCCAAAACCTGACCCTGACCCTCCAAAAACTGACCCTGACCCTCCAAAACCTGACCCTGACCCTCCAAAACCTGACCCTGACCCTCCAAAATCTGACCCTGACCCTCCAAAATCTGACCCTGACCCTCCAAAAACCGACCCTGACCCTCCAAAAACCGACCCTGACCCTCCAAAACCTGACCCTGACCCTCCAAAACCTGACCCTGACCCTCCAAAATCTGACCCTGACCCTCCAAAATCTGACCCTGACCCTCCAAAACCTGACCCTGACCCTCCAAAATCTGACCCTGACCCTCCAAAAACTGACCCTGACCCTCCAAAACCTGACCCTGACCCTCCAAAATCTGACCCTGACCCTCCAAAACCTGACCCTGACCCTCCAAAATCTGACCCTGACCCTCCAAAATCTGACCCTGACCCTCCAAAATCTGACCCTGACCCTCCAAAACCTGACCCTGACCCTCCAAAAACTGACCCTGACCCTCCAAAAACTGACCCTGACCCTCCAAAATCTGACCCTGACCCTCCAAAAACTGACCCTGACCCTCCAAAAACTGACCCTGACCCTCCAAAAACTGACCCTGACCCTCCAAAAACTGACCCTGACCCTCCAAAAACTGACCCTGACCCTCCAAAAACTGACCCTGACCCTCCAAAATCTGACCCTGACCCTCCAAAAACTGACCCTGACCCTCCAAAATCTGACCCTGACCCTCCAAAACCTGACCCTGACCCTCCAAAACCTGACCCTGACCCTCCAAAAACTGACCCTGACCCTCCAAAATCTGACCCTGACCCTCCAAAACCTGACCCTGACCCTCCAAAAACTGACCCTGACCCTCCAAAAACTGACCCTGACCCTCCAAAATCTGACCCTGACCCTCCAAAACCTGACCCTGACCCTCCAAAATCTGACCCTGACCCTCCAAAACCTGACCCTGACCCTCCAAAATCTGACCCTGACCCTCCAAAACCTGACCCTGACCCTCCAAAAACCGACCCTGACCCTCCAAAAACTGCTGTGGACTTTGATGGGGATGAGATGAACCTGCACCTGCCCTGACCCCGCTGTGGGACCCCCTTGTGCCCCCCTAAACCCCTCTGATGTTCCCCCCAGTGTGACCACCCCCTACAACGCTGATTTTGACGGGGATGAGATGAACCTGCACTTACCCTGAGTCCCCTGTCACCCCTCTTGTGTCCCCATAACCCCCCTATTTTCTCCCCCCAGTGTGACCACCCCCTACAACGTGGATTTTGATGGGAATGAGATGAACCTGCACCCGCCCTGAGTGCCCTGTGGGACCCCCTTGTGCCCCCCTAACCCCCCTAATGTCCTCTCTGGTGTGACCCTGTCCCCTCCATGTCCCCCCCAGTGTGACCACCCCCTACAACGCCGACTTTGACGGGGATGAGATGAACCTGCACCTGCCCTGACCCCGCTGTGGGACCCCCTTGTACCCCAATAACCTCTCTGATGTCCCCCCCAGTGTGACCACCCCCTACAACGCCGACTTTGACGGGGATGAGATGAACCTGCACCTGCCCTGACCCCGCTGTGGGACCCCCTTGTGCCCCCCTAACCCCTCTGATGTCCCCTCCATGTCCCCCCCAGTGTGACCACGCCCTACAACGCTGATTTTGACGGGGATGAGATGAACCTGCACCTGCCCTGACCCCGCTGTGGGACCCCCTTGTACCCCAATAACCCCTCTGATGTCCCCCCTCAGTGTGACCATCCCCTACAATCCCGATTTCGATGGGGATGAGATGAACCTGCACCTGCCCTGACCCCACTGTGGGACCCCCTTGTACCCCAATAACCTCTCTGATGTCCCCCCCAGTGTGACCACGCCCTACAACGCCGACTTTGACGGGGATGAGATGAACCTGCACCTGCCCTGACCCCACTGTGGGACCCCCTTGTACCCCAATAACCTCTCTGATGTCCCCCCCAGTGTGACCACGCCCTACAACGCCGACTTTGACGGGGATGAGATGAACCTGCACCTGCCCTGACCCCACTGTGGGACCCCCTTGTACCCCCCTAACCCCTCTGATGTCCCCTCCATGTCCCCCCCAGTGTGACCACCCCCTACAACGCTGATTTTGACGGGGATGAGATGAACCTGCACCTGCCCCAGTCCCTGGAGACGCGGGCAGAGATCCAGGAGCTGGCCATGGTGCCCAGGATGATCGTCACCCCCCAGAGCAACCGGCCCGTCATGGGCATCGTGCAGGACACGCTCACGGCCGTGCGCAAGTTCACCAAGAGGGACGTCTTCCTCGAGAGGGTCTGTGCTTTGGGGGGGATTTGGGGTGGATTTGGGGTGATTTCAGGGGGTTTTGGGGTGGATTTAGGGGGTTTGGGGTCCACGGGACACGCTCACGTCCGTGCGCAAGTTCACCAAGAGGGACGTCTTCCTCGAGAGTGTCTGTGCCTTGGGGGGGATTTGGGGGCATTTGGGGTGGATTTGGGGTGATTTCAGGGGGTTTTGGGATGGTTTGGGGGGGTTTGGGGGGTTTGGGGTCCACGGGCATCGTGCAGGACACGCTCACCACCGTGTGCAAGTTCACCAAGAGGGACGTCTTCCTTGAGAGGGTCTGTGCTTTGGGGGGGATTTGGGGCAGTTTGTGGTGATTTGGGGCAGTTTGGGGTGATTTCAGGGGGCTTTGGGGTGGATTTGGGGTAGTTTGGGGTGATTTCAGGGGGTTTTGGGGTGGATTTAGGGGGTTTGGGGTCCACGGGACACGCTCACGTCCGTGCGCAAGTTCACCAAGAGGGACGTCTTCCTCGAGAGGGTCTGTGCTTTGGGGGGGATTTGGGGGCATTTGGGGTGGATTTGGGGTGATTTCAGGGGGTTTTGGGGTGGATTTAGGGGGTTTGGGGTCCACGGGCATCGTGCAGGACACGCTCATGGCCATGCCCAAGTTCCCCAAGAGGGACGTCTTCCTCGAGAGGGTCCGTGCCTTGGGGGGGATTTGGGGTGATTTCAGGTGGTTTTGGGATGGTTTGGGGTGGTTTGGGGTGGTTTGGGGTCCACGGGCATCGTGCAGGACACGCTCATGGCCATGCCCAAGTTCCCCAAGAGGGACGTCTTCCTTGAGAGGGTCCGTGCCTTGGGGGGGATTTGGGGTGGATTTGGGGTGATTTCAGGGGGTTTTGGGGTGGATTTAGGGGGTTTGGGGTCCATGGGCATCGTGCAGGACACGCTCACGGCCGTGCGCAAGTTCACCAAGAGGGACGTCTTCCTTGAGAGGGTCCGTGCTTTGGGGGTGATCTGGGGGGATTTTAGGGGTTCCTTTTAGGATTTCAGGGGGTTTTGGGGTGGATTTGGGGCAGTTTGGGGTGGATTTGGGGTGGATTTGAGGTGGATTTGAGGGGTTTGGGGTCCACGGGCATTGTGCAGGACACGATGAGGTTTGAGGCGTTTTGGGGTGGCCTGGATGGAGTTTTTGGGAGGGGGAGTCCTTGTGGGATCTCCTTGATCAGCAAGAACGTTGATTTCTGGGTCGATTTGAGGCATTTTGAGGCATTTGAGATTTTTGGGGTCTTTTGGGCCATTTTTGTGGTATTTTGGGACACCTTAGGGGTTCTCCTGCCTGAGATGTTTTTTGGGGCATTTTGGGGATGTTTTGGGGCGTTTTTGTGATGATTTTGGGACACCTTAGGGGTTCTTCTGCCTGAGGTGTGATTTGGGGTGTTTTGGGGTGTTTTGGTGTCTCCAGGGGGAGGTGATGAACCTGCTGATGTTCCTGCCCCAACCCCCCATCCTGACGGGGTTTTTGGGGTATTTTGGGGTGTTTTTGGTATCCCCAGGGGGAGGTGATGAACCTGCTGATGTTCCTGACAGGATTTTTGGGTTGTTTTTGGTATCCCCAGGGGGAGGTGATGAACCTGCTGATGTTCCTGACGGGATTTTTGGTTTTTTTTGGGGTGTTTTGGTATCTCCAGGGGGAGGTGATGAACCTGCTGATGTTCCTGTCCACGTGGGATGGGAAGGTGCCCCAACCTGCCATCCTGAAGCCGAGGCCCCTCTGGACTGGCAAACAAATCTTCTCCCTCATCATCCCCGGGCACATCAACTGCATCCGCACCCACAGCACCCACCCCGACGACGAGGACAGCGGGCCCTACAAGCACATCTCGCCTGGGGACACCAAGGTGGGGGCTTTGGGGGGATTTGGGGGGATTTGAGGGGGATTTGGGGGGATTTGAGGGGGCTTTGGGGGGATTTGAGGGGGCTTTGGGGGGATTTGAGGAGGTTTAGGGGGGATTTGAGGAGGTTTAGGGGGGATTTGAGGAGGTTTAGGGGGGATTTGAGGAGGTCCAGAAGGGATTTGAGGAGGTCCAGGGGGGATTTGGGGTGGTCTGAGGGGGTTTTAAGGGGATTTGGGGAGGGTTGAGGAGGTTTTTGGGGGGATTTGAGGAGGTCTGAGGGGAATTTGGGGGGTTTGAAGATGATCTGAGGGGGCTTTGCTGGGACCTGAACCCCTCCAAGGGATGGTGGGTGCCCCAAGGGTGACATTTCCACCTCCAGGAGGGTTCTGACCCCACAATAGGATGGTGGCTGCCCCAAGGGGGGTGTCCCCCCTCCAGGAGGTCTCTGACCCCACAATGAGGATGATGGGTACCCCAAGGAGGGTTTCCCCCAATCCAGGAGGTCTCTGACCCCACAATGAGGTGGTGGCTGCCCCAAGGGTGATGTCCCCAATCCAGGAGGTCTCTGACCCCACAATGGGGTCGTGGGTGCTCTAAGGGTGATATCCCCAATCCAGGGGGGTTCCATGGGGTGGTGGCTGCCCCAAAGGGGGTTTCCCCCAATCCAGGAGGTCTCTGACCCCACAATGAGGTCATGGCTGCCCCAAGGGGGGTGTCCCCAGTCCAGGAGCTCTCTGACCCCACAGTGAGGTTGTGGCTGCCCCAGGGGTGATGTCCCCAATCCAGGAGGTCTCTGACCCCACAATAGGATGATGGCTGCCCCAAGGAGGGTGTCCCCAATCCAGGAGGGTTCTGACCCCACAATGGAGTCATGGCTGCCCCAAGGAGGGTTTCCCCCAATCCAGGAGGTCTCTGACCCCCCACTGGGGGTCACCACTGGGGTTGTGGCTGCCCCAAAGGGGGTGTCCCCAATCCAGGAGGTCTCAGACCCCACAATGGAGTCGTGGCTGCCCCAAAGGGGGGTGTCCCCACTCCAGGAGGGTTTTGACCCCACAATGGAGTCGTAGGTGCCCCAAGGAGGGTTTCCCCCAGTCCAGGAGGTCTCTGACCCCACAATAGGTTTATGGGTGCCCCAAGGGTGACATCCCTAATCCAGGAGGGTTCTGACCCCACAATGGGGTCGTGGCTGCCCCAGGGGGGGTGTCCCCCAATCCAGGAGTGCTCTGACCCCACAATGGGGTCGTGGCTGCCCCAAAGGGGGTTTCCCCCACTCCAGGAGGTCTCTGACCCTACAATAGGATGATGGGTACCCCAAGGAGGGTTTCCCCCACTCCAGGAGGTCTCTGACCCCACAATAGGATGATGGGTGCCCCAAGGAGGGTTTCCCCCACTCCAGGAGGTCTCTGACCCCACAATAGGATGATGGGTGCCCCAAGGAGGGTTTCCCCCACTCCAGGAGGTCTCTGACCCCACAATGGGGTCGTGGCTGCCCCAAAGGGGGTTTCCCCCACTCCAGGAGGTCTCTGACCCTACAATAGGATGATGGGTACCCCAAGGAGGGTTTCCCCCACTCCAGGAGGTCTCTGACCCCACAATAGGATGATGGGTGCCCCAAGGAGGGTTTCCCCCACTCCAGGAGGTCTCTGACCCCACAATAGGATGATGGGTGCCCCAAGGAGGGTGTCCCCCACTCCAGGAGGTCTCAGCCCCCCCGTTCCCCCTGCCCAGGTGATCGTGGAGAACGGGGAGCTGATCATGGGCATCCTGTGCAAGAAGTCCCTGGGCACGTCGGCCGGGTCGCTGGTGCACATCTCGTACCTGGAGATGGGCCACGACACCACCCGCCTGTTCTACAGCAACATCCAGACCGTCATCAACAACTGGCTGCTCATTGAGGGTCAGCTGGGGGGTCTGGGGGGGGTTTGGGGGGGATTTGGGGGGGGTTTGGGGGGATTTGGGGGGGTTTGGAGGGGTGGGACCACTCCTGGGGGCACCAAAGAGGGGTTGAGGGACACGGGGACCTTCTGGGAGCTCAGCCTTGAGGGGACTTGGGTGTCCATGGGGGCTCTTGGAGCTTCTTTTTGGGGCCACAGGGGCTTGGAGGGTCCCTGGATCTCCTTTTGGGGGATTTGGAGGGTCCACAGGGGCTGGGACCCCTCCTGGGGGCACCAAGGGGGCTTGAGGGACACGGGGACCTTCTGGGAGCTCAGCCTTGAGAGGATTTGGGTGTCACTGGGGGCTCTTGGATCCCCTTTTTAGGGCCAGCAAGAACTTGGGGGTGTTTGCACCCCCTTTTTTGGGGGACTCTGGGGGAGTCTTTGGGGTCCCCAGGAGGTTTGGGACCCCCTTTTTGGTGTCACCCAACCGGGACCTTCTGGGGCCCCACCTGGGTGGCTCTGGGTTGTCAATGGGGGGAACTTCCTGGACCCCCTTCCTGGAGCCTGCAAGGACTTGGGGGGGTCTTTGTGGACCCCTTTTTTGGGGGTCTTGGGGGACATCCCACCCCTCAAGGACCTGGTTGTCCCCAATCACCCCAAACCCACCCCGGGGTCTGGGTGGGGTTTTTTTTGGGGTGAGGGGCACCAGGAAGGGTCAGAGGAGGACCCCGAGTTGGGGAGACCCCCCTGGGGTGGGGGGGAGGACCCTGAGTTGGGGAGACCCCCCTGAACCCCCCCCTTTGACCCCTCCCCTCAGGTCACACCATCGGCATCGGGGACTCCATCGCCGACGCCAAGACCTACCAGGACATCCAGAACACCATCAAGAAGGCCAAGCAGGATGTCATTGAGGTGGGGGAGGGGTTTGGGGGGGTCCCCCTAAATTTTAGGGGTCTTCTAGTGGTGCTGTGACACCCCCTGGTTGAGATTTGGGGTTCTTTTCTTTTTTTGGGGGGAGAAATGTGTTTTTTGGGGACCACCTCAGTCCCTCGGGGGTTTCTCCAGGGGGGTCTCCCAAGGAGTTGCAGGGGGGGTTCCCTCACAGGTTACCCCAAATTTTGGGGTCTCTGGAGGGTTTTTTTTGGGGGGGGGGTCTGGGATTATTAGCAGGGTTCCTGAGACATTTTGGGATGGGGGGGGTTCTGGAGCCCCCTCAGGGACACTCAGGAGCTCCCAGGAACCTTGAGGAGCTCCCAGAGATTTTGGGGAGTTCTGGGGGGTTTTGGGGGGCCCTGGTGACAACTTTGGACACCCCAGGAGCACCCTAAAATGTCCTGAGGAGGGGGATTTTGGGAACCTTCCCAGGGACATCCCAAACCCCCGGAGGTGTTTTGAGGAGCCCTCAGGAACCTTGAGGAACTCCCAGGAGTTTTGGGGAGCTCCCAGAAGTTTTGAGGGGTTTTGGGGGGCCCTGGTGACACCTTTGGACACCCCAGGAGCACCCTAAAGTGTCCTGAGGAGGGGGATTTTGGGAACCTTCCCAGGGACATCCCAACCCCCATGGAATGCTCCGAGGAGCCCTCAGGAACCTTGAGGAACTCCCGGGAGTTTTGGGGAGTTCGGGGGGTTTTGGGGAGTTTTGAGGGGTTTTGGGGGGCCCTGGTGACAACTTTGGGCACCCCAGGAGCACCCTAAAGTGTCCTGAGGAGGGGGATTTTGGGAGCTTTCCCAGGGACATCCCAACCCCCCTGGGATGCTCCGAGGAGCCCTCAGGAACCTTGAGGAGCTCCCAGAAGTTTTGGGGAGTTTTGGGGAGTTTTGGGGAGCCCTGGTGACACCTTTGGACACCCTAAAGTGTCCTGAGGAGGGGGATTTTGGGAACCTTCCCAGGAACATCCCAGCCCCTTCCCTTCCCAACCCCCCTGGGATGCTCTGAGGAGCCCTCAGGAACCTTGAGGAGCTCCCAGAGATCTTGAGGAGCTCCCAGAAGTTTTGGGGAGTTCTGGGGGGTTTTGGGGGGCCCTGGTGACAACTTTGGACACCCCAGGAGCACCCTAAAGTGTCCTGAGGAGGGGGAATTTGGGAGCTTTCCCAGGGACATCCCAACCCCCCTGGGATGCTCCGAGGAGCCCTCAGGAACCTTGAGGAGCCCTCAGGAACCTTGAGGAGCCCTCAGGAACCTTGAGGAGCTCCCAGGAGTTTTGGGGAGTTCTGGGGGGGTTTGGGGAGCTCCTAGAGATTTTGGGGAGCCCTGGTGACACCTTTGGACACCCTAAAATGTCCTGAGGAGGGGGATTTTGGGAACCTTCCCAGGGACATCCCAAACCCCCGGAGGTGTTTTGAGGAGCCCTCAGGAACCTTGAGGAACTCCCAGGAGTTTTGGGGAGCTCCCAGAAGTTTTGAGGGGTTTTGGGGGCCCTGGTGACACCTTTGGACACCCCAGGAGCACCCTAAAATGTCCTGAGGAGGGGGATTTTGGGAGCTTTCCCAGGGACATCCCAACCCCCCTGGGATGCTCCGAGGAGCCCTCAGGAACCTTGAGGAGCTCCCAGAGATTTTGGGGAGTTTTGAGGGGTTTTGGGGGGCCCTGGTGACAACTTTGGACACCCCAGGAGCACCCTAAAATGTCCTGAGGAGGGGGATTTTGGGAGCTTTCCCAGGGACATCCCAACCCCCCTGGGATGCTCCGAGGAGCCCTCAGGAACCTTGAGGAGCTCCCAGAGATTTTGGGGAGTTTTGAGGGGTTTTGGGGGGCCCTGGTGACAACTTTGGACACCCTAAAGTGTCCTGAGGAGGGGGATTTTGGGAACCTTCCCAGGAACATCCCAGCCCCTTCCCTTCCCAACCCCCCTGGGATGCTCTGAGGAGCCCTCAGGAACCTTGAGGAGCTCCCAGAAGTTTTGGGGAGTTCTGGGGGGTTTTGGGGGGCCCTGGTGACAACTTTGGACACCCCAGGAGCACCCTAAAATGTCCTGAGGAGGGGGATTTTGGGAACCTTCCCAGGGACATCCCAAACCCCCGGAGGTGTTTTGAGGAGCCCTCAGGAACCTTGAGGAACTCCCAGGAGTTTTGGGGAGCTCCCAGAAGTTTTGAGGGGTTTTGGGGGCCCTGGTGACACCTTTGGACACCCCAGGAGCACCCTAAAATGTCCTGAGGAGGGGGATTTTGGGAGCTTTCCCAGGGACATCCCAACCCCCCTGGGATGCTCCGAGGAGCCCTCAGGAACCTTGAGGAGCTCCCAGAGATCTTGAGGAGCTCCCAGAAGTTTTGGGGAGTTCTGGGGGGTTTTGGGGGGCCCTGGTGACAACTTTGGACACCCCAGGAGCACCCTAAAGTGTCCTGAGGAGGGGGATTTTGGGAGCCTTCCCAGGGACATCCCAACCCCCCTGGGATGCTCCGAGGAGCCCTCAGGAACCTTGAGGAGCTCCCAGGAATCTTGAGGAGCTCCCAGGAGTTTTGGGGAGTTATGGGGGGGGTTGGGGAGCTCCTAGAGATTTTGGGGAGCCCTGGTGACACCTTTGGACACCCTAAAATGTCCTGAGGAGGGGGATTTTGGGAACCTTCCCAGGGACATCCCTAACCCCCAGAGGTGTTTTGAGGAGCCCTCAGGAACCTTGAGGAACTCCCAGGAGTTTTGGGGAGCTCCCAGAAGTTTTGAGGGGTTTTGGGGGCCCTGGTGACACCTTTGGACACCCCAGGAGCACCCTAAAGTGTCCTGAGGAGGGGGATTTTGGGAGCTTTCCCAGGGACATCCCAACCCCCCTGGGATGCTCCGAGGAGCCCTCAGGAACCTTGAGGAGCTCCCAGAGATCTTGAGGAGCTCCCAGAAGTTTTGGGGAGTTCTGGGGGGTTTTGGGGGGCCCTGGTGACAACTTTGGACACCCCAGGAGCACCCTAAAGTGTCCTGAGGAGGGGGATTTTGGGAGCCTTCCCAGGGACATCCCAACCCCCCTGGGATGCTCCGAGGAGCCCTCAGGAACCTTGAGGAGCTCCCAGGAATCTTGAGGAGCTCCCAGAAGTTTTGGGGAGTTCTGGGGGGTTTTGGGGGGCCCTGGTGACAACTTTGGACACCCCAGGAGCACCCTAAAGTGTCCTGAGGAGGGGGATTTTGGGAACCTTCCCAGGGACATCCCAAACCCCCTGGGATGCTCCGAGGAGCCCTCAGGAACCTTGAGAAGCTCCCAGAGATCTTGAGGAGCTCCCAGGAGTTTTGGGGAGTTCTGGGGGGTTTTGGGGGGCCCTGGTGACACCTTTGGACACCCTAAAGTGTCCTGAGGAGGGGGAGTTTGGGAGCCTTCCCAGGGACATCCCAAACCCCCGGAGGTGTTTTGAGGAGCCCTCAGGAACCTTGAGGAACTCCCAGGAGTTTTGGGGAGTTCTGGGGGGTTTTGAGGAGTTTTGGGGGGCCCTGCTGAGCCGTTTTTTGGGGTGGCAGGTGATTGAGAAGGCCCACAACAACGAGCTGGAGCCCACCCCGGGGAACACCCTGCGCCAGACCTTCGAGAACCAGGTGAACCGGATCCTCAACGACGCCCGCGACAAAACCGGCTCGTCCGCCCAGAAATCCCTCTCCGAGTACAACAACTTCAAGTCCATGGTGGTCTCGGGGGCCAAGGGCTCCAAGATCAACATCTCCCAGGTCTGGGGGGGCTCTGGAAGGTTTGGGGGGGCTCTGGAAGGTTTTTGGGGGGTTCCCTTAGTGATTCCAGGAGGATCTCGGGGGGATTTGGGGGATTTGGGGGGTCTTCTTGAGGTTCTGAGGTGGTTTTGGGGCACCAGGAGCTCCAAGATCGACATCTCCCAGGTCTGGGGGGGCTTGGGGGGGCTTTGGAAGGTTTGGGGGGCTCTGGAAGGTTTTTGGGGGGCTCTTTTAGTGATTCCAAGAGGATCTTGGGGGAATTTGGGGAGGTTCCTGTGGGATTTTTGGGAATCCTTTGGGCACCAGGAGCTCCAAGATCCTCCTGGAACCACCCTGGGATGTTCAGGGTGGTCTCCCAGGTGCCCCAACCCCACAAATTCCGGGTTCTTTGCCCTCCTGGTGCCTCCCTGTGCCCTCCCTGAGATCTGGGGGTGTCCTGGGATGTCCAGGGTGGTCTCCCAGGTGCCCCAACCCCACAAATTTTGGGTTCTTTGCCCTCCTGGTGCCTCTCTGTGCCCTCCCCACGGTCCAGGGATGTCCCTGTAGGATGTGGAGTTGTCTCCCAGCTGCCCCAACCCCACAAATTTCGGGTTGTTTGCCCTCCTGGTGCCCTTCCCACGGTCCAGGAGTGTCCCTGTAGGATCTGGGGTGGTCTCCCAGGTGTCCCAACCCCACAAATTTTGGGGTGTTTGCCCTCCTGGTGCCCTTCCCACGGTCCAGGAGTGTCCCTGTAGGATTTGGGGATCACTGTGGGATATCCAGGGTGGTCTCCCAGGTTCCCCAACCCCACAAATTTCGGGTTGTTTGCCCTCCTGGTGCCCTTCCCATGGTCCAGGAGTGTCCCTGTAGGATCTGGGGTGGTCTCCCAGGTGTCCCAACCCCACAAATTTTGGGGTGTTTGCCCTCCTGGTGCCTCTCTGTGACCTCCCCAAGGTCCAGGGGTGTCCCTGTAGGATTTGGGGATCACTGTGGGATATCCAGGGTGGTCTCCCAGGTGCCCCAACCCCACAAATTTTGGGTTCTTTGCCCTCCTGGTGCCTCTCTGTGCCCTCCCCACGGTCCAGGAGTGTCCCTGTAGGATGTGGAGTTGTCTCCCAGCTGCCCCAACCCCACAAATTTTGGGGTGTTTGCCCTCCTGGTGCCCTTCCCACGGTCCAGGAGTGTCCCTGTAGGATTTGGGGATCACTGTGGGATATCCAGGGTGGTCTCCCAGGTTCCCCAACCCCACAAATTTCGGGTTGTTTGCCCTCCTGGTGCCCTTCCCATGGTCCAGGAGTGTCCCTGTAGGATCTGGGGTGGTCTCCCAGGTTCCCCAACCCCACAAATTTTGGGTTGTGTGCCCTCCCCACGGTCCAGGAGTGTCCCCACCGTCCCCCCGGGGCTGTCCCCGCAGGTGATCGCCGTGGTGGGGCAGCAGAACGTGGAGGGGAAGCGGATCCCGTTCGGCTTCAAGCACAGGACCCTCCCCCACTTCATCAAGGACGATTACGGCCCCGAGAGCCGCGGCTTCGTTGAGAACTCCTACCTGGCCGGGCTCACCCCCACCGAGTTCTTCTTCCACGCCATGGGAGGCCGCGAGGGGCTCATCGACACCGCTGTCAAAACGGCTGAGACTGGTCAGTGACCCCAAAAAAACACCCAAAAACACCCAAAACCACCCAAAAACAGCCCTGGGAGCCCCCAAACCTCCCTCATCGACACCGCTGTCAAAACGGCTGAGACTGGTCAGTGACCCCAAAACCAAGCCAAAAACACCCAAAACCACCCAAAAACAGCCCAAAAACAGCCTTGGGAACCCCCAAAATCCCACCTAAACCTCCCCTGGGAACCCCCAAACCTTCCCCAGACCCCTCATCGACACGGCCGTCAAAACGGCTGAGACCGGTCAGTGACCCCAGAAAAACAGGCCAAAAACACCTAAAAACAGCCCTAGGGACCCCAAAAACAACCCAGATCCACCCCAGGGACCCCAAACTCTCCCCTCATCCCTCATCGACACGGCTGTCAAAACGGCTGAGACTGGTCAGTGATCCCAAAAAAACAGCCCTGGGAACCCCAAAAACAGCCCTGGGAACCCCCAAAATCCCACCCAAACCCTCCCCTCATCGACACGGCCGTCAAAACGGCTGAGACCGGTCAGTGACCCCAAAACCAAGCCAAAAACAGCCCTGGGAACCCCAAATCCCACCCAAACTCTCCCCTCGTTGATACGGCCATGAAAACGGCTGAGACTGGTCAGTGACCCCAAAAACAGCCCAAAAACACCCAAAACGCCCCAAAACAGCCCTGGGGACCCCCAAACCTTCCCCAGACACCCTGGGACCCCCAAACCCCTCCCCAGCCCCCCTGACCCCCCATGGCACCCCCAGGGTACATCCAGCGCCGCCTGATCAAGTCCATGGAGTCGGTGATGGTCAAACCCTCCCCATGTCCCCCCAGACACCCCCAGATGCCCCCTGGGACCCCCAAACCCCTCCCCAGCACCCCCTAGGACCCCCAAACCCCCTCTGACCCCCCAAACCCCTCCCCAAACCCCCCCTGACCCCCCATGGCTCCCCCAGGGTACATCCAGCGGCGCCTGATCAAGTCCATGGAGTCGGTGATGGTCAAACCCTCCCCATGTCCCCCCAGACACCCCCTGGGACCCCCAAACCCCTCCCCAGCCCCCCCAAACCCTCCCATGGCACCCCCAAACCCCCCCTGACCCCTCGTGGCACCCCCAGGGTACATCCAGCGGCGCCTGATCAAGTCCATGGAGTCGGTGATGGTCAAACCCTCCCCATGTCCCCCCAGACACCCCCTGGGACCCCCAACCCCCCCCTGACCCCCCCTGGCACCCCCTGACCCCCCATGGCACCCCCAGGGTACATCCAGCGGCGCCTGATCAAGTCCATGGAGTCGGTGATGGTCAAACCCTCCCCATGTCCCCCCAGACACCCCCTGGGACCCCCAACCCCCCCCTGACCCCCCCTGGCACCCCCTGACCCCCCATGGCACCCCCAGGGTACATCCAGCGGCGCCTGATCAAGTCCATGGAGTCGGTGATGGTTAAATACGACGCCACCGTGCGCAATTCCATCAACCAGGTGGTGCAGCTGCGCTACGGCGAGGACGGGCTGGCCGGAGAGAGCGTCGAGTTCCAGAACCTGGCCACGCTCAAACCCTCCAACAAAGCCTTCGAGAAGAAGTGAGGGGGGTCCTGGGGGGGCTGCAGAGCCTTTTTGGGGGGTGTGGAGAGGGGGGACTGCCAGGGGTTGGGTTTGTTTTGGGGTCAGCAAAGAGCTCCTTCCAAGGGTTGGGTTTGTTTTGGGGTCATTGAGGGGCTCCTGCCAAGGGTTGGGTTTGTTTTGGGGTCAGCAAAGAGCTCCTTCCAAGGGTTGGGTTCGTTTTGGGGTCATTGAGGGGCTCCTTCCAAGGGTTGGGTTCGTTTTGGGGTCGTGGAGGGGGTGATTCCAAGAGTTAGGTTTGTTTTGGGGTCTTCAAACACCTCTTTCCAAGGGTTGGGTTTGTTTTGGGGTCATTGAGGGTCTCCTTCCAAGGGTTGGGCTCGTTTTGGGGTCAGCAAAGAGCTCCTTCCAAGGGTTGGGTTCGTTTTGGGGTCATTGAGGGGGTGATTCCAAGAGTTAGGTTTGTTTTGGGGTCTTCAAACACCTCTTTCCAAGGGTTGGGCTCGTTTTGGGGTCAGCAAAGAGCTCCTTCCAAGGGTTGGGTTTGTTTTGGGGTCACTGAGGGGCTCCTTCCAAGGGTTGGGTTTGTTTTGGGGTCAGCAAAGAGCTCCTGCCAGGGGCTGGACTCATTTTGGGGTCAGCAAAGAGCTCCTGCCAAGGGTTGGGTTTGTTTTGGGGTCAGCAAAGAGCTCCTTCCAAGGGTTGGGAACATTTTGGGGTCCCCAACCTTCTCCTGCCCACCCTGGGTCCCATTTTGGGGTCCTGAAGATTCTCCTGCCCAATTTGGGTCCCATTTTGGGGTCCTGGATCTCCTCCTGCCCAATTTCCAACCCATTTTGGGGTCCTGGATCTCCCCCTGCCCCATTTGGGGGTCCTGGATCTCCCCCTGCCCCATTTTGGGGTCCTGGATGTCCCCCTGCCCCATTTTGGGGTCCTGGATCTCCCCCTGCCCCATTTTGGGGGTCCTGGATCTCCCCCTGCCCCATTTTGGGGTCCTGGATGTCCCCCTGCCCCATTTTGGGGTGCTGGATCTCCCCCTGCCCCATTTTGGGGTCCTGGATGTCCCCCTGCCCCATTTTGGGGTGCTGGATCTCCCCCTGCCCCATTTTGGGGTCCTGGATCTCCCCCTGCCCCATTTTGGGGTCCTGGATCTCCCCCTGCCCCATTTTGGGGTCCTGGATGTCCCCCTGCCCCATTTGGGGGTGCTGGATCTCCCCCTGCCCCATTTTGGGGTCCTGGATGTCCCCCTGCCCCATTTTGGGGTCCTGGATGTCCCCCTGCCCCATTTTGGGGTCCTGGATGTCCCCCTGCCCCATTTTGGGGTCCTGGATTTCCCCCTGCCCCATTTTGGGGTGCTGGATCTCCCCCTGCCCCATTTTGGGGTCCTGGATCTCCCCCTGCCCCATTTGGGGGTCCTGGATCTCCCCCTGCCCCATTTTGGGGTCCTGGATTTCCCCCTGCCCCATTTTGGGGTGCTGGATCTCCCCCTGCCCCATTTTGGGGTCCTGGATCTCCCCCTGCCCCATTTTGGGGTCCTGGATGTCCCCCTGCCCCATTTTGGGGTCCTGGATGTCCCCCTGCCCCATTTTGGGGTCCTGGATGTCCCCCTGCCCCATTTTGGGGGTCCTGGATGTCCCCCTGCCCCATTTTGGGGTGCTGGATCTCCCCCTGCCCCATTTTGGGGTCCTGAATCTCCCCCTGCCCCATTTTGGGGGTCCTGGATCTCCCCCTGCCCCATTTGGGGGTCCTGGATCTCCCCCTGCCCCATTTTGGGGTCCTGGATGTCCCCCTGCCCCATTTTGGGGTGCTGGATCTCCCCCTGCCCCATTTTGGGGTCCTGGATGTCCCCCTGCCCCATTTTGGGGTCCTGGATGTCCCCCTGCCCCATTTTGGGGTCCTGGATGTCCCCCTGCCCCATTTTGGGGGTCCTGGATCTCCCCCTGCGCCATTTGGGGGTCCTGGATGTCCCCCTGCCCCATTTTGGGGTCCTGGATGTCCCCCTGCCCCATTTTGGGGTCCTGAATCTCCCCCTGCCCCATTTTGGGGTCCTGGATGTCCCCCTGCCCCATTTTGGGGTCCTGGATGTCCCCCTGCCCCATTTTGGGGTCCTGGATGTCCCCCTGCCCCATTTTGGGGTCCTGGATTTCCCCCTGCCCCATTTTGGGGTGCTGGATCTCCCCCTGCCCCATTTTGGGGTGCTGGATCTCCCCCTGCCCCATTTTGGGGTCCTGGATGTCCCCCTGCCCCATTTTGGGGGTCCTGGATCTCCCCCTGCCCCATTTTGGGGTCCTGGATTTCCCCCTGCCCCATTTTGGGGTGCTGGATCTCCCCCTGCCCCATTTTGGGGTCCTGGATGTCCCCCTGCCCCATTTTGGGGTGCTGGATCTCCCCCTGCCCCATTTTGGGGTCCTGGATGTCCCCCTGCCCCATTTTGGGGTCCTGGATGTCCCCCTGCCCCATTTCCAACCCGTTCTGGGGTTCCTGCCCAGGTTCAAGTTCGATTACACGAACGAGCGGGCGCTGCGGCGAACGCTGCAGGAGGAGCTGGTGAAGGACATCCTGTCCAACGCCCACATCCAGAACGAGCTGGAGCGCGAGTTCGAGCGCATGCGCGACGACAGGGAGGTCCTCAGGGTCATCTTCCCCACGGGGGACAGCAAGGTGGGACCCCAAACCCCTGGGATACCCCAAAAACCCCCTGAGATACCCCAAAACCCCCTGGGATACCCCAAAACACGACAGGGAGGTCCTCAGGGTCATCTTCCCCACGGGGGACAGCAAGGTGGGGACACAGAACCCCCTGGGGTACCCCAAAACACGCCAGGGAGGTGCTGAGGGTCATCTTCCCCACGGGGGACAGCAAGGTGGGACCCCAAAACCCCCTGGGATACCCCAAAACACAACCCAAACACGCCAGGGAGGTCCTCAGGGTCATCTTCCCCACGGGGGACAGCAAGGTGGGACCCCAAACCCCCTGGGATACCCCAAAAACCCCCTGAGATACCCCAAAAACCCCTGGGACACCCCAAAAACCCCTGGGATACCCCAAAAACCCCTGGGATACCCCAAAACACGACAGGGAGGTCCTCAGGGTCATCTTCCCCACGGGGGACAGCAAGGTGGGACCCCAAAACCCCCTGGGATACCCCAAAAAGCCCCTGGGATACCCCAAAAACCCCTGGGACACCCCAAAAACCCCTGGGACACCCCAAAAACCCCTGGGATACCCCAAAAACCCCTGGGATACCCCAAAACACGACAGGGAGGTGCTGAGGGTCATCTTCCCCACGGGGGACAGCAAGGTGGGACCCCAAAACCCCTGGGATACCCCAAAAACCACCTGGGATACCCCAAAAACCACCTGGGATACCCCAAAACACGACAGGGGCACCTCGAAACACAACCCAGAACCCCAAATCTGACCCAAAATCCAACCCAGAAGCCCGAATCCAACCCAAAACCCAATGCAAAATCCAACCAGGGCACCTCAGAATCTAAAATCCGACTAAAACCCCCAAAATCTAACCCAAACCCCAAAATCTCATCCCAAACCCCAAAATCTCATCCCAAACTCCAACCCAAAATCCAACCTAAAATCCAACCCAAACCCCAAAACCTCAACCCAAAATCCAACCCAAAATCCAAACCAATATCCAATTTTTGCTGCCCTGACCCCCCCAAATTTTGGGTTTCTGCCCCCAATTTTGTGTCTCTGCCCCCAATTTCTGCTCCCCTGCCCCCAAATTTTGGGTCTCTGCCCCCAATTTTGGGTCTCTGCCCCAATTTTTGCTGCCCTGCCCCCAGATTTGGGGGCCCTGCCCCCAATTTTTGCTCCCCTGCCCCCAAATTTTGGGTCTCTGCCCCCAAATTTTGGGTTTCTGCCCCCAATTTCTGCTCCCCTGCCCCCAATTTTGGGTCTCTGCCCCCAATTTCTGCTCCCCTGCCCCCCAAATTTTGGGTCCCTACCCCAAATTTTGGGTCTCTGCCCCCAATTTTTGCTCCCCTGACCCCAAATTTTGGGTCTCTGCCCCCAATTTCTGCTCCCCTGCCCCCAATTTTGGGTCTCTGCCCCCAATTTTTGCTCCCCTGCCCCCAATTTTGGGTCTCTGCCCCCGATTTCTGCTCCCCTGACCCCCAATTTTGGGTCCCTGCCCCCAATTTCTGCTCCCCTGACCCCAAATTTTTGGGTCCCTGGCCCAAATTTGGGGTCCCTGACCCCCCACCCTGGGGTTCTGCTGCAGGTGGTGCTGCCCTGCAACCTCCTGAGGATGATCTGGAACGCCCAGAAGATTTTCCACATCAACTCCCGCCTGCCCTCCGACCTGCACCCCGTCAAGGTGGTGGAGGGTGAGTGGGGGACCCCAAAATTGGGGGGTTTGGGGGGATTTGGGGGGTTTGGGGGCCTTGAAGATGAAAATCCCTGGATTTCTGGAGGGGGTGGGGAGTTATGGGAGGGAGTTTTGAGCCACCCCCCTGGAAGGTTCTGGAGGTTCTGGAGGAGGCCAAGAAGGATCTGGAGGGTTTTTTTTTTTTTGGGGGGGGACCCCAGGAAGGTTCTGGAGGTACTTGAGGGGTATAAAGAGGTTTTGGAGGTTCTTAAGTCTCCAGGACTGTTCTGGAGGAGGTTCTGGAGGAGGTTCCAAAGGTTCTGAAGCCTCCAGGAAGGTTCTGGAGGCTCTTGAGGAGGTTCTGGAGCTACCAGAAAGGTTTGGGAGGTTCAGGAGGCTCTTGAGGAGGCTCTTGAGGAGGTTCTGAAGGTTCTGTGGGACGTTCTGGAGCCCCCAGGAAGGTTCTGGAAGCTCTGGATGGAGCTCTGGACCCCCCCAGGAAGGTTCTGGAAGCTCTGGATGGAGCTCTGGAGCCCCCAGGAAGGTTTTAGAGGTTCTGGGTGCTCTTGAGGAGGCTCTGGAAGCTCTGGAGGATGTCCTGGAGCCCCCAGGAAGGTTCTGGAAGCTCTGGATGGAGCTCTAGAGCCCCCAGGAAGGTTCTGGAAGCTCTGGATGGAGCTCTGGACCCCCCCAGGAAGGTTCTGGAGGTTCTTGAGGAGGTTCTGGATGCTCTGAATGTGGCTCTGGAGCCCCCCAGGAAGGTTCTGGAAGCTCTGGAGCCCCCAGGAAGGTTCTGGAGGTTCTTGAGGAGGTTCTGGATGCTCTGAATGTGGCTCTGGAGCCCCCCAGGAAGGTTCTGGAAGCTCTGGACCCCCCCAGGAAGGTTCTGGAGGTTCTTGAGGAGGTTCTGGATGCTCTGAATGTGGCTCTGGAGCCCCCCAGGAAGGTTCTGGAAGCTCTGGAGCCCCCAGGAAGGTTCTGGAGGTTCTTGAGGAGGTTCTGGATGCTCTGAATGTGGCTCTGGAGCCCCCCAGGAAGGTTCTGGAAGCTCTGGAGCCCCCAGGAAGGTTCTGGAAGCTCTGGAGCCCCCAGGAAGGTTCTGGAAGCTCTGAATGCAGCTCTGGAGCCCCCCTGAGCCCGTTCCTCCCCCAGGGGTGAAGGAGCTGAGCCGGAAGCTGGTGATCGTGAACGGGGAGGACCCGCTGAGCCGGCAGGCGCAGGAGAACGCCACGCTGCTCTTCAACATCCACCTGCGCTCCACGCTCTGCAGCCGCAGGATGGTCGAGGAGTTCCGGCTCAGCGGGGAGGCCTTCGACTGGCTGCTGGGGGAGATCGAGTCCAAGTTCAACCAGGCCATTGTGAGGGCGTTTGGGGTGAAATTTGGGGGGTTTGGGGTCAGTCTGGGGGGTTTGGGGTCAGATTTGGGGGCTTTGGGGGGTTTGGGGTCAGCCTCGAGCTTTGGGGGGTATTGGACTGGCTGCTGGGGGAGATCGAGTCCAAGTTCAACCAGGCCATTGTGAGGGCATTTGGGGTGAAATTTGGGGGGTTTGGGGGGTTTTGGGGGGGATTTGGGGGGTTTGGGGTCAGATTTGGGGGGTTTGGGGGGTTTGGAGTCAGCCTCAAGCTTTGGGGGGTATTGGACTGGCTGCTGGGGGAGATCGAGTCCAAGTTCAACCAGGCCATTGTGAGGGCGTTTGGGGTGAAATTTGGGGGGTTTGGGGTGGATTTGGGGGGTTTGGGGTCAGATTTGGGGGCTTTGGGGGGTTTGGGGTCAGCCTCGAGCTTTGGGGGGGATTGGAGTGGCTGCTGGGGGAGATCGAGTCCAAGTTCAACCAGGCCATTGTGAGGGGGGTTTAGGGGGGTTTGGGGTCAGATTTGGGGGGTTTGGGGTCAGATTTGGGGGGTTTGGGGGGTTTGGAGTGGCTGCTGGGGGAGATCGAGTCCAAGTTCAACCAGGCCATTGTGAGGGGGGTTTGGGGTCAGATTTGGGGGGTTTGGGGTCAGATTTGGGGGCTTTGGGGGGTTTGGGGTCAGCCTCGAGCTTTGGGGGGTATTGGAGTGGCTGCTGGGGGAGATCGAGTCCAAGTTCAACCAGGCCATTGTGAGGGCATTTGGGGTGAAACTTGGGGGGTTTGGGGTCACCTCTGGGGGGTTTGGGGTCAGTCTGGGGGTCTGGGTCACATCTGGGGGTATTGGAGTGGCTGCTGGGGGAGATCGAGTCCAAGTTCAACCAGGCCATTGTGAGGGGGGTTTTTGGGGGTTTGGGGTCACATCTGTGGGGTTTGGGGTCAGTCTGGGGGTTTGGGGTCAGTCTGGGGGTCTGGGGTCACAGCTGGAGGGATTGGAGTGGCTGCTGGGGGAGATCGAGTCCAAGTTCAACCAGGCCATTGTGAGGGGGGTTTGGGGTCAGATTTGGGGGGTTTGGGGTCAGATTTGGGGGCTTTGGGGGGTTTGGGGTCAGCCTCGAGCTTTGGGGGGTATTGGAGTGGCTGCTAGGGGAGATCGAGTCCAAGTTCAACCAGGCCATTGTGAGGGCATTTGGGGTGAAATTTGGGGGGTTTGGGGTCAGTCTGGGGGGTTTGGGGTCAGATTTGGGGGCTTTGGGGGGTTTGGGGTCAGCCTCGAGCTTTGGGGGGTATTGGACTGGCTGCTGGGGGAGATCGAGTCCAAGTTCAACCAGGCCATTGTGAGGGCATTTGGGGTGAAATTTGGGGGGTTTGGGGTGGATTTGGGGGGTTTGGGGTCAGATTTGGGGGCTTTGGGGGGTTTGGGGTCAGCCTCGAGCTTTGGGGGGTATTGGACTGGCTGCTGGGGGAGATCGAGTCCAAGTTCAACCAGGCCATTGTGAGGGCATTTGGGGTGAAATTTGGGGGATTTGGGGTCAGTCTGGGGGGTTTGGGGTCAGATTTGGGGGCTTTGGGGGGTTTGGGGTCAGCCTCGAGCTTTGGGGGGTATTGGACTGGCTGCTGGGGGAGATCGAGTCCAAGTTCAACCAGGCCATTGTGAGGGGGGTTTTTGGGGGTTTGGGGTCACATCTGTGGGGTTTGGGGTCAGTCTGGGGGTTTGGGGTCAGTCTGGGGGTCTGGGGTCACAGCTGGAGGGATTGGAGTGGCTGCTGGGGGAGATCGAGTCCAAGTTCAACCAGGCCATTGTGAGGGGGGTTTGGGGTCAGATTTGGGGGGTTTGGGGTCAGATTTGGGGGCTTTGGGGGGTTTGGGGTCAGCCTCAAGCTTTGGGGGGTATTGGACTGGCTGCTGGGGGAGATCGAGTCCAAGTTCAACCAGGCCATTGTGAGGGCATTTGGGGTGAAATTTGGGGGATTTGGGGTGGATTTGGGGGGTTTGGGGTCAGTCTGGGGGGTTTGGGGTCTCTGGGGTCATCTCTGGGGGTTTGGAGTCAGCCTTGAGCTTTGGGGGGTATTGGAGTGGCTGCTGGGGGAGATCGAGTCCAAGTTCAACCAGGCCATTGTGAGGGGGGTTTGGGGGGGTTTGGGGTCACTTCTGGGGGGTTTGGGGTCAGTCTGGGGGTTTGGAGTCAGCCTCGAGCTTTGGGGGGGATTGGAGTGGCTGCTGGGGGAGATCGAGTCCAAGTTCAACCAGGCCATTGTGAGGGCATTTGGGGTGAAATTTGGGGGGTTTGGAGTGGATTTGGGGGTTTGGGGTCAGATTTGGGGGCTTTGGGGGGTTTGGGGTCAGCCTCGAGCTTTGGGGGGTATTGGACTGGCTGCTGGGGGAGATCGAGTCCAAGTTCAACCAGGCCATTGTGAGGGCATTTGGGGTGAAATTTGGGGGATTTGGGGTGGATTTGGGGGGTTTGGGGTCTCTGGGGTCATCTCTGGGGGTTTGGAGTCAGCCTTGAGCTTTGGGGGTATTGGAGTGGCTGCTGGGGGAGATCGAGTCCAAGTTCAACCAGGCCATTGTGAGGGCATTTGGGGTGAAATTTGGGGGGTTTGGGGTGGATTTGGGGGGTTTGGGGTCAGATTTGGGGGCTTTGGGGGGTTTGGGGTCAGCCTTGAGCTTTGGGGGTATTGGAGTGGCTGCTGGGGGAGATCGAGTCCAAGTTCAACCAGGCCATTGTGAGGGGGGTTTGGGGTCAGATTTGGGGGGTTTGGGGTCAGATTTGGGGGCTTTGGGGGGTTTGGGGTCAGCCTCGAGCTTTGGGGGGTATTGGAGTGGCTGCTAGGGGAGATCAAGTCCAAGTTCAACCAGGCCATTGTGAGGGCATTTGGGGTGAAATTTGGGGAGTTTGGGGTCACCTCTGGGAGGTTTGGGGTCAGTCTGGGGGTCTGGGTCACATCTGGGGGTATTGGAGTGGCTGCTGGGGGAGATCGAGTCCAAGTTCAACCAGGCCATTGTGAGGGGGGTTTTTGGGGGTTTGGGGTCACATCTGGGGGTTTGGGGTCAGATTTGGGGGTTTGGAGTCAATCTGGGGGTCTGGGGTCACAGCTGGAGGGATTGGAGTGGCTGCTGGGGGAGATCGAGTCCAAGTTCAACCAGGCCATTGTGAGGGGGGTTTGGGGTCACATCAGGGGGTTTGGGGGGGAATTTTGGGGGTTCTGGGGTCAGATCTGGGAGGGATTTGAAGCCCCACCTGAGGGGGGTTTGGAGCCCCCATTTGGGGGTGATTTGGGGTGGTCTGGGGGTCCCTGACGTGCTGTGTCCCCCCGTGGGGGTCCCTGACACCCCGTGTGTCCCCCCATGGGGGTCCCTGACACCCCATGTCCCCCCCAGGCGCACCCCGGGGAGATGGTGGGGGGTCCCTGACACCCGGTGTGTCCCCCCATGGGGGTCCCTGACACCCCATGTCCCCCCCAGGCGCACCCCGGGGAGATGGTGGGGGGTCCCTGACGTGCTCTATCCCCCCATGGGGGGTCCCTGATGTGCTCTATCCCCCCATGGGGGTCCCTGACACCCCATGTCCCCCCCAGGCACACCCCGGGGAGATGGTGGGGGGTCCCTGACACTCGGTGTGTCCCCCAGGCGGGTTTGGGGGTCCCTGACACCCCATGTCCCCCCCAGGCACACCCCGGGGAGATGGTGGGGGGTCCCTGATGTGCTCTATCCCCCCGTGGGGGTCCCTGATGGTCCATGTCCCCCCCAGGCACACCCCGGGGAGATGGTGGGCGCGCTGGCGGCGCAGTCCCTGGGGGAGCCGGCCACGCAGATGACCCTCAACACCTTCCACTACGCGGGGGTGTCGGCCAAGAATGTCACCCTGGGCGTGCCGCGCCTCAAGGAGCTCATCAACATCTCCAAAAAACCCAAAACGCCCTCGCTCACCGTGTTCCTGCTCGGCCAGAGCGCCCGCGACGCTGAGAGGGCCAAGGTGGGGACAGGGGGGACAATTTGGGGACAGGACTGGGGACAGACTGGGGACAGACTGGGGGGGACAAATTGGGGACAGTTCTGGGGGGGACAGACTGGGGACAGTTCTGGGGACAGATTGGGGACAGGCTGGGGACAGATTGGGGACAGTTCTGGGGACAGATTGGGGACAGTTCTGGGGACAGATTGGGGACAGGCTGGGGACAGATTGGGGACAGTTCTGGGGACAGATCGGGGACAGGCTGGGGACAGATTGGGGACAGTTCTGGGGACAGATTGGGGACAGGCTGGGGACAGATTGGGGACAGTTCTGGGGACAGACTGGGGACAGTTCTGGGGACAGATCGGGGACAGGCTGGGGACAGATTGGGGACAGTTCTGGGGACAGATTGGGGACAGGCTGGGGACAGATTGGGGACAGTTCTGGGGACAGATTGGGGACAGTTCTGGGGACAGATTGGGGACAGGCTGGGGACAGATCGGGGACAGTTCTGGGGACAGACTGGGGACAGTTCTGGGGACAGATTGGGGACAGGCTGGGGACAGATTGGGGACAGTTCTGGGGACAGATTGGGGACAGTTCTGGGGACAGATTGGGGACAGGCTGGGGACAGATTGGGGACAGTTCTGGGGACAGATTGGGGACAGTTCTGGGGACAGATTGGGGACAGGCTGGGGACAGATTGGGGACAGTTCTGGGGACAGACTGGGGACAGGCTGGGGACAGATTGGGGACAGTTCTGGGGGGGACAGACTGGGGACAGTTCTGGGGACAGATCGGGGACAGGCTGGGGACAGATTGGGGACAGTTCTGGGGACAGATTGGGGACAGGCTGGGGACAGATTGGGGACAGGCTGGGGACAGATTGGGGACAGTTCTGGGGACAGATTGGGGACAGTTCTGGGGGGGACAGACTGGGGACAGTTCTGGGGACAGATTGGGGACAGGCTGGGGACAGATTGGGGACAGTTCTGGGGACAGATCGGGGACAGGCTGGGGACAGATTGGGGACAGTTCTGGGGACAGATTGGGGACAGGCTGGGGACAGATTGGGGACAGGCTGGGGACAGATTGGGGACAGTTCTGGGGACAGATTGGGGACAGTTCTGGGGACAGATTGGGGACAGGCTGGGGACAGATTGGGGACAGTTCTGGGGACAGATCGGGGACAGGCTGGGGACAGATTGGGGACAGTTCTGGGGACAGATTGGGGACAGGCTTGGGACAGATCGGGGACAGGCTGGGGACAGATTGGGGACAGTTCTGGGGACAGATTGGGGACAGGCTGGGGACAGATTGGGGACAGGCTGGGGACAGATTGGGGACAGTTCTGGGGACAGATTGGGGACAGTTCTGGGGGGGACAGACTGGGGACAGTTCTGGGGACAGATTGGGGACAGGCTGGGGACAGATTGGGGACAGTTCTGGGGACAGATCGGGGACAGGCTGGGGACAGATTGGGGACAGTTCTGGGGACAGATTGGGGACAGGCTGGGGACAGATTGGGGACAGTTCTGGGGACAGATCGGGGACAGGACTGGGGACAGACTGGGGACAGTTCTGGGGACAGATTGGGGACAGTTCTGGGGACAGATTGGGGACAGGCTGGGGACAGATTGGGGACAGTTCTGGGGGGGACAGTTCTGGGGGGGACAGATTGGGGACAGACTGGGGGGACAGACTGGGGACAGATTGGGGACAGTTCTGGGGAGGGGACAGTTCTGGGGGGGACAGACTGGGGACAGCCTGGGCACGGAGATGTCAGCCCCCCCCGGACATCCTGTGCCACCTGGAGCTCCCCATGTCCCCATGTCCATGTGTCCACATCCCCTCATGTCCCCATGTCCACAAACTGACCCCCTGTCCCCCCCCAGGACATCCTGTGCCACCTGGAGCACCCCATGTCCCCTCATGTCCCCATGTCCCCAAACTGACCCCGTGTCACCCCCCCAGGACATCCTGTGCCACCTGGAGCACCCCATGTCCCCTCATGTCCCCATGTCCCCAAACTGACCCCGTGTCACCCCCCCAGGACATCCTGTGCCGCCTGGAGCACCCCATGTCCCCTGCTGTCCCCTGCTGTCCCCTGATGTCCCCATTGTCCCCTGCTGTCCCCTCATGTCCCCTCATGTCCCCCCATGTCCCCTCATGTCCCCTCATGTCCCCTCATGTCCCCATTGTCCCCTGCTGTCCCCTCCTGTTCCCATTGTCCCCATTGTCCCCTGCTGTCCCCTCATGTCCCCTCTGTCCCCTCAGGACATCCTGTGCCGCCTGGAGCACCCCATGTCCCCTGCTGTCCCCTGATGTCCCCTGATGTCCCCATTGTCCCCTGCTGTCCCCTCATGTCCCCTCATGTCCCCTCATGTCCCCTCATGTCCCCTCATGTCCCCATTGTCCCCTGCTGTCCCCTGCTGTCCCCATTGTCCCCATTGTCCCCTCATGTCCCCTCATGTCCCCATTGTCCCCCCAGGACATCCTGTGCCGCCTGGAGCACCTCATGTCCCCTGCTGTCCCCTGCTGTCCCCTGCTGTCCCCTCATGTCCCCTGCTGTCCCCTTCTGTCCCCATTGTCCCCTGATGTCCTCATTGTCCCCTGCTGTCCCCTGCTGTCCCCTCATGTCCCCTGATGTCCCTCTGTCCCCTCAGGACATCGTGTGTCCCCTCATGTCCCCTGCTGTCCCCTGCTGTCCCCATTGTCCCCTGATGTCCCCATTGTCCCCTGCTGTCCCCTGATGTCCCTCTGTCCCCCCAGGACATCCTGTGCCACCTGGAGCACCCCATGTCCCCTCATGTCCCCTCATGTCCCCGCTGTCCCCCCAGGATATCCTGTGTCCCCTGATGTCCCCTGCTCTCCCCTCATGTCCCCCCCTGTCCCCACTGTCCCCTGCTGTCCCCTCATGTCCCCTCATGTCCCCATTGTCCCCCCAGGACATCCTGTGTCCCCTGCTGTCCCCTCATGTCCCCTCATGTCCCCTGATGTCCCCATTGTCCCCTCAGGACATCCTGTGTCCCCTGCTGTCCCCTGCTGTCCCCATTGTCCCCTGCTGTCCCCTGCTGTCCCCTCATGTCCCCATTGTCCCCTCAGGACATCCTGTGTCCCCATTGTCCCCTGCTGTCCCCATTGTCCCCTCATGTCCCCTGATGTCCCCTGATGTCCCCATTGTCCCCCCCAGGACATCCTGTGTCCCCTGCTGTCCCCTTCTGTCCCCTGCTGTCCCCATTGTCCCCTCATGTCCCCACATGTCCCCTGCTGTCCCCATTGTCCCCACATGTCCCCTGCTGTCCCCATTGTCCCCTCATGTCCCCACATGTCCCCTGCTGTCCCCTGATGTCCCCATGTCCCCCCAGGACATCCTGTGCCGCCTGGAGCACACGACGCTGCGCAAGGTGACGGCCAACACCGCCATCTACTACGACCCCAACCCTCAGAGCACGGTGGTGGCCGAGGACCAGGAGTGGGTGAACGTTTACTACGAGATGCCCGACTTCGACGTGAGCCGCATCTCGCCCTGGCTGCTCCGCGTCGAGCTGGACCGCAAGCACATGACGGACCGCAAGCTCACCATGGAGCAGATCGCTGAGAAGATCAATGCTGGTGGGTCTGGGGGGGGTTTAGGGAGGAGATTGGGGGGTTTGGGGGGGTTTAGAGGGGTTTGAGGGGTCCTGGGTGAGCCTGGAGCACATGACGGACCGCAAGCTCACCATGGAGCAGATTGCCGAGAAGATCAATGCTGGTGGGTCTGGGGGGGCTTTGGGGGGGGTTTAGGGAGGAGATTGGGGGGTCTGGGGGGGTTTAGAGGGGTTTGAGGGGTCCTGGGTGAGCCTGGAGCACATGACGGACCGCAAGCTCACCATGGAGCAGATTGCCGAGAAGATCAATGCTGGTGGGTCTGGGGGGGGTTTAGGGAGGAGATTGGGGGGTTTGGGGGGGTTTAGAGGGGTTTGTGGGGTCCTGGGTGAGCCTGGAGCACATGACTGACCGCAAGCTCACCATGGAGCAGATTGCCGAGAAGATCAATGCTGGTGGGTCTGGGGGGGAGATTGGGGGGGATTTGAGGGGGTCTGGGGGGGTTTTAGGGGGGTTTAGAGGGGTTTGAGGGAGAGATTGGGGGGTTTGAGGGGTCCTGAGGAGCCTCAGGGGGTCCTGGGTGAGCCTGGAGCACATGACGGACCACAAGCTCACCATGGAGCAGATTGCTGAGAAGATCAATGCTGGTGGGTCTGGGGGGGAAAATTGGGGGGTTTGAGAGGGTTTGGGGAGGTTTAGAGGGGTTTGTGGGGTCCTGGGTGAGCCTGGAGCACATGACCGACCACAAGCTCACCATGGAGCAGATTGCCGAGAAGATCAATGCTGGTGGGTCTGGGGGGGCTTTGGGGGGGGTTTAGGGAGGAGATTGGAGGGTCTGGGGGGGTTTAGAGGGGTTTGAGGGGTCCTGGATGAGCCTGGAGCACATGACGGACCGCAAGCTCACCATGGAGCAGATTGCTGAGAAGATCAATGCTGGTGGGTCTGGGGGGGGGGTTAGGGAGGAGATTGGGGGGTTTGGGGGGGTTTAGAGGGGTTTGTGGGGTCCTGGGTGAGCCTGGAGCACATGACTGACCGCAAGCTCACCATGGAGCAGATTGCCGAGAAGATCAATGCTGGTGGGTCTGGGGGGGAGATTGGGGGGGATTTGAGGGGGTCTGGGGGGGTTTTAGGGGGGTTTAGAGGGGTTTGAGGGAGAGATTGGGGGGTTTGAGGGGTCCTGAGGAGCCTCAGGGGGTCCTGGGTGAGCCTGGAGCACATGACGGACCACAAGCTCACCATGGAGCAGATTGCTGAGAAGATCAATGCTGGTGGGTTTGGGGGGGATTTAAAGGGGGAAATTGGGGGGTTTGAGGGGGTTTGGGGGGGAAATTGGGGGGTTTGGGGGCGTTTGGGGGGGTTTGAGGGGTCCTGGGTGAGCATGACCTGGAGCACATGACCGACCGCAAGCTCACCATGGAGCAGATTGCTGAGAAAATCAACGCTGGTGGGTCTGGGGGGGATTTAAAGGGGGTTTGTGGGGGAGATTGGGGGATTGAGGGGGAGATTGGGGGGTTTGGGGGGGAGATTGGGGCGTTTGAGAGTGTTTGAGGGGTCCTGGGTGAGCCTGGAGCACATGACGGACCGCAAGCTCACCATGGAGCAGATCGCCGAGAAGATCAATGCAGGTGGGTCTGGGGGGAGATTGGGGGGTTTGAGGGGGTCTGGGGGGGTTTTAGGGGGGTTTAGAGGGGTTTGAGGGAGAGATTGGGGGGTTTGAGGGGTCCTGGGTGAGCCTGGAGCACATGACCGACCGCAAGCTCACCATGGAGCAGATCGCCGAGAAAATCAATGCAGGTGGGTCTGGGGGGAGATTGGGGGGGATTTGAGGGGATTTGAGGGGTCCTGGGGTAGTCCTGGAGGTCCATTGGGTGCCCTGAGTGTGGGGGTGACCCCCTGTGTGTCCCCCCTTCCCCTCTCCAGGCTTTGGGGACGACCTGAACTGCATCTTCAACGACGACAACGCCGAGAAGTTGGTGCTTCGCATCCGCATCATGAACAGCGACGAGAACAAGATGCAGGAGGTGGGGGGGGGGGCCTGGAGGGGCTTTAGGGGGGTCTGGAGGGGCTTTAGGGGGCTCTGGGGGGGCCTGGAGGGGGTCTGGGGGGGCCTGGAGGGGCTTTACGGGGGTCTGGGGGGGCCTGGAGGGGCTTTAGGGGGGCCTGGAGGGGCTTTAGGGGGGTCTGGGGGTGGCTGGAGGGGCTTTAGGGGGGTCTGGGGGGGCCTGGAGGGGGTCTGGGGGGGCCTGGAGGGGCTTTACGGGGGTCTGGGGGGGCCTGGAGGGGCTTTAGGGGGGCCTGGAGGGGCTTTAGGGGGGTCTGGGGGGGCCTGGAGGGGGTCTGGGGGGGCCTGGAGGGGCTTTACGGGGGTCTGGGGGGGCCTAGAGGGGCTTTAGGGGGGCCTGGAGGGGCTTTAGGGGGGTCTGGGGGGGCCTGGAGGGGCTTTAGGGGGGTCTGGGGGGGCCTGGAGGGGCTTTAGGGGGTTCTGAGGAGTTTTGGGGGTCCTGGTTGATCCTTGAGGGTGTTTGGCGGGGTCTGGGGTGACCCTTAAGGGCATCTGAGGAGCTTTTTGGGGGGTCCTGGGTGACGCTTGAGGGTGTTTTGGGGATCTGAAGTGACCCTTGAGGGTGTCTGGGGGGTCCTGGGTGACCCTTGAGGGTGTTTTGGGGGTCTGGGGTGACCCTTGAAGGTGTTTTGGGGGTCTGGGGTGACCCTTGGGGTATTTGGGGGTCAAGGATGACCCTTGATGGTATTTGGGGGGTCTGAGAGCATCTGAGGAGCTTTCTGGAATCCCCTGGGGGGGGCGGCTTTGGGCACCCCCGGGTTGGGGGGGGGTGACAGGGTGGGCTGGGGGTCACCCATGGGTGGTCTGGGGGTCACCCCTGAGCCCCCCTGCCCGTCCCCAGGAGGAGGAGGTGGTGGATAAGATGGATGATGACGTTTTCCTGCGCTGCATCGAGTCCAACATGCTCACCGACATGACCCTGCAGGGCATCGAGCAGATCAGCAAGGTGGGGGCACCTGGGGGGGCTCCAGGACCCCCTTGGGGGGCTCCCTGGGGTACCTGGAGGGGTCTGGGATGGGTAAGGGGTCTCCAGGAGTACCTGGGGGGCTCCAGGAGGGTCTCCAGGGGTACCTGGAGGGGCCCAGGAAGGGGTGGGGGGTCCTAAGGGGTACCTGGGGGGTTCCAGGAGGGTCTCCAGGAGTACCTGGAGAGTTCAGGAGGGTCCCCAGGGGTACCTGGAGGGCTCCAGGAGGGTCCCCAGGAGTACCTGGGGGGCTCCATGAGGGTCCCCAAGGGTACCTGGAGGAGTCTGGGATGGGTGGGGGGGTCCCAAGGACTACCTGGGGGGCTCCAGGAGGGTCTCCAGGACTACCTGGAGGGGTTCAGGAGGGTCCCCAGGAGTACCTGGAGGGGTCTGGGATGGGTAGGGGGTCCCCAGGAGTACCTGGAGAGTTCAGGAGGGTCCCCAGGGGTACCTGGAGGGGTCCAGGAGGGTCTCCAGAAGTACCTGGAGGGGTCCAGGAAGGGCTGGGGGGTTCCCCAGGACCACCTGGAGCTCTCCTTGGACACCTTGAGGAGGTTCCAGGAGACCTCCAGGACCCCCCAAAACACCCCTGACCGCACCTGAAGCCCCCCTGGGTGCCCCTGACCCCCCTTTTTGCCCCCCCAGGTGTACATGCACCTGCCCCAGACGGACAACAAGAAGAAGATCATCATCACCGAGGATGGGGAGTTCAAGGCGCTGCAGGAGTGGATCCTGGAGACCGACGGGGTGAGCCTCATGAGGGTGCTGAGCGAGAAGGACGTGGACCCCGTGAGGACAACCTCGAATGACATCGTGGAGATCTTCACTGTGAGTGTCTGGGGACAGCTGGGGACACCTGGGGACAGCTGGGGACAGCTGGGGACACCTGGGGACATTTGGGGACAGCTGGGGACATCTGGGGGGTGAGGGACACACCTGGGGGGTGAGGGACACACCTGGGGACACCTGGGGGGTGAGGGACCCTGTGAGGACAACCTCGAATGACATCGTGGAGATCTTCACTGTGAGTGTCTGGGGACACCTGGGGACACCTGGGGACACCTGGGGACACCTGGGGACAGCTGGGGACACCTGGGGACATCTGGGGACAGCTGGGGGGTGAGGGACCCCGTGAGGACAACCTCGAATGACATCGTGGAGATCTTCACTGTGAGTGTCTGGGGACAGCTGGGGACACCTGGGGACAGCTGGGGACAGCTGGGGACACCTGGGGACACCTGGGGACAGCTGGGGACACCTGGGGACACCTGGGGGGTGAGGGACCCCGTGAGGACAACCTCGAATGACATCGTGGAGATCTTCACTGTGAGTGTCTGGGGACAGCTGGGGACACCTGGGGACAGCTGGGGACACCTGGGAACACCTGGGGACACCTGGGGACATCTGGGGACACCTGGGGGTAAGGGACACACCTGGGCACATCTGGGGACATCTAGGAGGGAGTTTGAGGGACATCTGGGTCATCACCAGATCCCTGGATCTGAGGGATCCCAAACCCCTGGATTTGGGGTTTCCCACCCCCCTGGATCTGAGGGATCCCAAACTCCCTGGATTTGGGGTTTCCCAAACCTCCTGGATTTGGGGTTTCCCATCCCCCCGGATTTTGGGGTTTCCCACCCCGCTGGATCTGAGGGATCCCAAACCCCCTGGATTTGTCGTTTCCCAAACCCCTGGATCTGAGGGTTCCCACACCCCTGGATTTGGGGTTGGATGAGTTCCCATCCCCCTGGATTTGGGGTTAGATGAGTTCCCAAACCCCTGGATTTGGGGTTGGATGAGTTCCCAAACCCCTGGATTTGGGGTTGGATGAGTTCCCAAACCCCTGGATTTGGGGTTTCCCACCCCCCTGGATTTGGGGTTTCCCATCCCCCTGGATTTGGGGTTTCCCACCCCCCTGGATTTGGGGTTTCCCACCCCGCTGGATCTGAGGGATCCCAAACTCCTGGATTTGGGGTTTGGTGGGTTCCCAAACCCCTGGATTTGGGGGTTTGATGAGTTCCCAAACCCCTGGATTTTGGGGTTTCCCACCCCTCTGGATCTGAGGGATCCCAAACCCCTGGATTTGGGGTTTGGTGGGGATCCCAAACCCCCTGGATTTGGGGTTTCCCACCCCGCTGGATCTGAGGGATCCCGCACTCATGGATTTTGGAGTTTCCCAAACCCCTGGATCTGAGAGTTCCCATCCCCCTGGATTTTGGGGTTTCCCACCCCCCTGGATTTGGGGTTTGATGAGTTCCCAAACCCCCTGGATTTGGGGTTTCCTACCCCCCTGGATTTGGGGTTTCCTAAACCCCCTGGATCTGAGGGATCCCAAACCCCTGGATTTGGGGTTTCCCACCCCCCTGGATTTGGGGTTTGGTGAGTTCCCATCCCCCTGGATTTGGGGTTTGGTGAGTTCCCATCCCCCTGGATTTGGGGTTTGGTGAGTTCCCATCCCCCTGGATTTGGGGTTTGGTGAGTTCCCATCCCCCTGGATTTGGGGTTTGGTGAGTTCCCAAACCCCTGGATTTGGGGTTTGGTGAGTTCTCACATCCCTGGATTTGGGGTTTCCCACCCCCCTGGATTTGGGGTTTGGTGAGTTCCCACCCCCCTGGATTTGGGGTTTGGTGAGTTCTCACACCCCTGGATTTGGGGTTTGGTGAGTTCCCAAACCCCTGGATTTGGGGTTTGGTGAGTTCTCACACCCCTGGATTTGGGGTTTGGTGAGTTCCCAAACCCCTGGATTTGGGGTTTCCCACCCCCCTGGATCTGAGGGATCCCAAACCCCTGGATTTGGGGTTTGGTGAGTTCTCACACCCCTGGATTTGGGGTTTGGTGAGTTCCCAAACCCCTGGATTTGGGGTTTCCCACCCCCCTGGATCTGAGGGATCCCAAACCCCTGGATTTGGGGTTTCCCACCCCCCTGGATTTTGGGGTTTCCCACCCCGCTGGATCTGAGGGTCTCCCCCCGGCAGGTTCTGGGCATCGAGGCGGTGCGGAAGGCGCTGGAGCGGGAGCTGTACCACGTCATCTCCTTCGACGGCTCCTACGTCAACTACCGGCACCTGGCGCTGCTGTGCGACACCATGACCTCCCGCGGGCACCTGATGGCCATCACCCGGCACGGCGTCAACCGCCAGGACACCGGGCCCCTCATGAAGTGCTCCTTCGAGGAGACGGTGGGGATTGGGGCGGGATTGGGGGATTTGGGGTGGGATTGGGGGATTTGGGGGGTTTGGGATGTGGGAATGGGGGATTTGGGGTGTGGGAACACCTCGTGGCCGTCACCCGGCACGGCGTCAACCGCCAGGACACCGGGCCCCTCATGAAGTGCTCCTTCGAGGAGACGGTGGGGATTGGGATTTGGGGTGGGGATTGGGATTTGGGGTGGGAATGGGGGATTTGGGGTGGGAATGGGGGATTTGGGGTGGGATTGGGGCTGGGAATGGGGGATTTGGGGTGTGGGAACACCTCGTGGCCGTCACCCGGCATGGCGTCAACCGCCAGGACACCGGGCCCCTCATGAAGTGCTCCTTCGAGGAGACGGTGGGGATTGGGGTGGAAAATGGGGGATTTAGAGGGTTTGGGGTGGAAAATAGGGATTTGGGGTGTGGGAATGGGGGATTTGGGGTGTGGGAACACCTCGTGGCCGTCACCCGGCACGGCGTCAACCGCCAGGACACCGGGCCCCTCATGAAGTGCTCCTTCGAGGAGACGGTGGGGATTTGGGGTGGGAATGGGGGATTTGGGGATTTGGGATGTGGGAATGGGGGGATTTGGGGTGGAAAATGGGGGATTTGGGGTATGGGAACACCTCGTGGCCATCACCCAGCACAGTCATGGAGGATTTTAGGGGTTTTTAGAGGTGTTGGGGGGTTTTGAGGCTGATTTGGGAGGTTTATTGGGATCTGGGACTGACTTTTGTGTGGATTTGGGTGCTCTGGGGCTGATTCTGGGGGTTTGTTGGGATCTGGGGCTGATTTTGAGGTGTCCCTGCCCAGGTGGACGTGCTGATGGAGGCAGCAGCCCACGGGGAGAGCGACCCCATGAAGGGGGTGTCAGAGAACATCATGCTGGGCCAGCTGGCCCCGGCCGGCACCGGCTGCTTCGACCTCCTGCTGGACGCCGAGAAGTGCAAGCACGGCATGGAGATCCCCAGCGCCCTGCCCGGGCTCGGCGTGGGCGGCCGTGAGTCCCTGCAGGGTCCCTTTCCACGGTTTTGGGGTCCCCTTCCAAGTTTGTGGGTCCCTTTCCAGGTTTTGGGGTCCCCCCCGGGACGGGGACACCCCAGGGGTGGTGACGTGGAGACCCTCGAGGTCTTGGTGATCACCACCAGCACCCTGACCTGGATCTTCTGGATCCCCCCCCAGTGGGAGGAGTCCCCCCAGGTTTTGGGGTCCCCTTCCAAGTTTTCGGGTCCCCCTGGGTTTTGGGGTCTCCCCCTGGGATGGGGACACCCCAGGGGTGGTGACGTGGAGACCCTCGAGGTCGTCTTGGCCACCACCCCCTGTCGCAGTCACCACAGTGGGAGGGGTCCCACACAAGTTTTGGGGTCCCCTCCCAGGTTTTGGGGTCCCTTTTCCAGGTTTTGGGGTCCCCCTTCCAGGTTTTGGGGTCCCTCTCCCAGGTTTTGGGGTCCCTCTGGGTTTTGGGGTCCCCCCCCAGGACGGGGACACCCCAGGGGTGGTGACGTGGAGACCCTCGAGGTCGTGGTGGCCACCACCTTGTGCCAGTTCCCATTGGGAAGAGGGGACATTCCCAAACTTTGGGGTCCCCCTACCAGGTTTTGGGGTCCCTCCCCTAGGTTTTGGGGTCCCCCCCAGGACTGGGACACCCCGGGGAAGGAGCAGGGACACCCCAGGGGTGGTGACAGGAAGACCCCTAAGGTCACCCCCATCACCCTGACCTGGGTCCCCTTGGATCCCCCCCCAGATTTTGGGGTCCCCCTCAAATTTTGGGCTTCCCCACATATTTTAGGGTCCCCCCCAGATTTTGGGGTCCCCCAGGACTTGGGACACCCCATGGATGGTGACCCAAAGCCCCCCACCCCAACATCCTCAAGGCCTCCCCCAGCCCTTCCCAGTTACCCCAGTGGGAAGGGGATCCCCCACATTTTGGGGGGGGGGGGGTTCCCCCACATTTTGGGGGGGATTTCCCCCAGATTTTGGGGGGGTTTCCCCCAGATTTTGGGGGGATTTCCCCCACATTTTGGGGGGATTTCCCCCACATTTTGGGGTCCACCCCCCTGACCCCCCCCTGTGCCGGCAGCCACCGGGATGTTCTTCGGGTCGGCCCCCAGCCCCATGGGGGGGATGTCCCCGGCCATGACCCCCTGGAACCAGGCGGCCACGCCCGCCTACGGAGCCTGGTCCCCCAGTGTCGGTGAGCGGGGGGCACTGGGAGCACTGGGATGGGTTGGGGGGGGGCTGTTGAGGGGGGTTTGCGGGTGAAATGGGGGTCGCTGGGATGGTTGGGGGGGCTCTGGGGCAGACTGGGGGTCACTGGGATGGGCTGGGAGGGGTTTGGGGGTCGCTGGGGTAAACTGGGAGTCACTGGGATGGGCTGGGGGGGTGAACTGGGATCTGATGGGAGGGGGTGGGGGATAAACTGGGGGTCACTGGGATGGGCTGGGAGGGGTTTGGGGGTCGCTGGGGTAAACTGGGAGTCACTGGGATGTGCTGGGAGGGGTGAACTGGGATCTGATGGGGGAGGGATGGGGGTAAAATGGGGGTCACTGGGGCAGACTGGGGGTCACGAGGATAAACTGGGAGTCACTGGGATGATTGGGGAACTCTGGGGCAGACTGGGGGGTCACTGGTGAGGGGGGGGCTGAATTGGGGGTCCCTGGGGCACTTTGAGGGTGTTCTGGGGGTATTTTGGGGGAGTCAGTCGGGGGGTGCTGGGTCGGGTTTGGGGGGTTGTTTTGGGGGTCCTGACCCCTTTTTTGCCCCCCAGGCAGCAGGATGACACCGGGGGGTGCTGGGGGGATTTTGGGGGGGTATTTTGGGGGTCCTGAGCCCTTTTTTGCCCCTCAGGCAGGGGGATGACCCCGGGGGGTGCCAGGGGTATTTTGGGGGGGTATTTTGGGGGTCCTGAGCCCTTTTTTGCCCCTCAGGCAGGGGGATGACCCCGGGGGGTGCCAGGTTGGGTTTGGGGGGTATTTTGGGGGTTCTGGGCTGTATTTTGGGGGTCCTGAGCCCTTTTTTGCCCCCCAGGCAGCGGGATGACCCCGGGGGGTGCCGGATTCTCCCCCAGCGCCGCCTCCGACGCCTCCGGGTTCAGCCCCGGTTACTCCCCGGCCTGGTCGCCCACCCCGGGCTCCCCGGGGTCCCCCGGCCCCTCCAGCCCCTACATCCCCTCCCCCGGTGAGTACAGCACGAAAACACCCCCAAAATACCCTCAAACCACCCCAAAAATACCCTGGAACACCCCAAAACACCCTAAAATTCCTCAAAACACCCTAAAATTCCTCAAAACACCCTAAAATTCCTCTAAACACACCCTCACAGAGCCCCCTTCCCCCACCATTCTGTAACAGCCAAACAACCCCCCCACAACACCCCAACAACACCCTCAACAACACCTCAACACCCCTTCAGGGAGCCCCCAACGCCCTGAAACACCCGAACAACACCCGAACAACACCTCCCAGAGCCCCCAAACACCCCCAAACACCCGAACAACACCTCCCAGAGCCCCCCAACATCCCCTCACAGACATAACCCCCCCCCTGCTGTGACACCCCAACAACAGCCCCTCACAGACCACCCACACACCCTGAAACAGCCCCCAAACACCCCAAACAACACCCAAACACCCCTTCACAGACCCCCCCAACACTCTAAACCACCACCCAATCACACACACCCCAACAACACCCGAACACCCCCTCACAGCGCCCCCAACACTCCATAACACCCCCAACAACACCCGAACAACACTTCCCAGAGCCCCCCAACACCCCCTCACAGACACACCCCCCATGCTCTGTAACACCCCAACAACAGCCCAACAACACCTGAACACCCCCCTCACAGCTCCCCCAACACTCTAAAACACCCCCACACCCCACCCCATCACACACACCCCAACAACACCCCAACAACACCCCAACAACAGCCCAACATCCCCTCACAGAGCCTCCCAATGCTTTACAACACCCCCACACCACCGCATCACACACCCCAACAACAACACCTCAACAACACCCCAACAACACCCAAACAACACCTAAACATCCCCCTCACAGCTCCCCCAACACTCTAAAACACCCCCACACCACCCCAACATACACACCTCAACAACACCTCGACAACCCCCCAACAACACCCCAACAACCCCCTCCCCAACACTCTTTAACACCCTCCCCCCCTCTGTAACACCCCAATCCCCCCGTACCCCCCGTGTAACCCCCCATGTCCCCTCTCCACAGGCGGGGCCATGTCCCCCAGCTACAGCCCGACGTCCCCCGCCTACGAACCGCGCTCGCCGGGAGGATACACCCCCCAGAGCCCCAGCTACAGCCCCACCTCCCCCAGCTACAGCCCCACCTCCCCCAGCTACAGCCCCACCTCGCCCAACTACAGCCCCACCTCGCCCAGCTACAGCCCCACTTCTCCCAGTTACAGCCCCACTTCTCCCAGTTACAGCCCCACCTCGCCCAGTTACAGCCCCACTTCCCCCAGCTACAGCCCCACCTCTCCCAGCTACAGCCCCACCTCGCCCAGTTACAGCCCCACCTCGCCCAGTTAACAGCCCCACGTCCCCCAGTTACAGCCCGACCTCCCCCAGCTACAGCCCCACTTCCCCCAGCTACAGCCCCACTTCTCCCAGTTACAGCCCGACTTCTCCCAGCTACAGCCCGACCTCTCCCAGTTACAGCCCGACTTCTCCCAGTTACAGCCCCACCAGCCCCAACTACAGCCCAACCTCCCCCAACTACACCCCGACCTCCCCCAGCTACAGCCCCACCTCCCCCAGCTACAGCCCCACCAGCCCCAACTACACCCCGACCTCGCCCAACTACAGCCCCACCTCTCCCAGTTACAGCCCCACTTCTCCCAGTTACAGCCCCACCTCGCCCAGTTACTCCCCGTCCAGCCCCCGCTACACCCCCCCAGTCTCCCACCTACACCCCCAGCAGCCCCAGCTACAGCCCCAGCAGCCCCAGCTACAGCCCCACGTCCCCCAAGTACACCCCGACCTCGCCCAGCTACAGCCCCAGCTCCCCCGAGTACACCCCCACCTCGCCCAAGTACAGCCCCACGTCCCCCAAGTACAGCCCCACCAGCCCCAAGTACAGCCCCACCTCGCCCACCTACAGCCCCACCACGCCCAAGTACAGCCCCCACCTCGCCCACCTACAGCCCCACCTCGCCCGTCTACACCCCCACGTCCCCCAAGTACAGCCCCACCTCGCCCACCTACAGCCCCACCTCGCCCAAGTACAGCCCCACCTCGCCCACCTACAGCCCCACCTCGCCCAAGGGCTCCACCTACAGCCCCACGTCCCCCGGCTACAGCCCCACGTCCCCCACCTACAGCCTCACCAGCCCGGCCATCAGCCCCGACGACAGCGACGACGACAACTGAGCCCCCCCGACCCCGGGGACCCTGCGGGGGGGTGTAGGGACCCCCGAACGGCAGGGGGGGCGGGGCCTGGCAGGAACAACAGGAACAGCCACGCCCGCGACCCCCGAACCACCACGGGCCCTGGGGGTGACCCCCACGCTGATCGGGGGGCGGGGGTTGTTGTCACCCCCCACAACCACCACGGGCTGTGGGGGTGACCCCCAAATTGCTGGGGGGACTCCCCCCCAAACCCCCCAGGCCCTGGGGGTGACCCCCACCTTGATTTGGGGGACGGGGGTTGTTGTTGTCACCCCCCCCCAACCCCAAACCCCCCATGGATATGTGGGGAGGGGGGTTGTTGTCACCCCCCAGCCCCTCCCCCAAAATTCCAGTGGTTGTTGTCACCCCTGAACCCCCAAATTCCAAGGGGGGGGGGTGACGCTTAAATTGGGGTGACCCTTAAATTGGGGTGACCCTTAAATTTGGGGGGGTGATTCCTAAATTGGGGTGACCCTTAAATTTGGGGGGGTGATTCCTAAATTGGGGTGACCCTTAAATTTGGGGGGTGATTCCTAAATTGGGGTGACCCTTAAATTGGGGTGACCCTTAAATTTGGGGGGTGATTCCTAAATTGGGGTGACCCTTAAATTTGGGGGGTGATTCCTAAATTGGGGTGACCCTTAAATTGGGGTGACCCTTAAATTTGAGGGGGTGACCCTTAAATTGGGGTGACCCTTAAATTTGGGGTGACCCTTAAATTTGGGGGGTGATTCCTAAATTGGGGTGACCCTTAAATTGGGGTGACCCCTTAAATTTGGGGGTGACCCTTAAATTTGGGGGGTGATTCCTAAATTGGGGTGACCCTTAAATTTGGGGGGTGATTCCTAAATTGGGGTGACCCTTAAATTGGGGGTGACCCTTAAATTTGGGGGGTGATTCCTAAATTGGGGTGACCCCCAAGTCGTGGGGTGACACCTGAGGATGGCGATGCTTAAATTTGGGGTGACCCCCGAGTTGGGGGGAGGTGACCCCTGAATTGGGGTGAAACCCTTAAGTTGGGGGGTTGATCCCTAAATTGGGGGGCGACCCCAAATCGAGGGGAGGGGGACCCCCAAGTTAAGGGGAGACCCCCCCACTTGGGGTGGGGGAGGGGCAGGCAGGGGAGCCCCCCTCCCCGATTTTTGGGGGTGGGCTGTAATTTATGGGGGTCGTTAATTAATGGGGGGGGTTGAACCGGGGTGGGGGCGGGGGGGCTTTTCTTGGTGATGGTTTCGGGGGTCACGGGGGGGGTCCTTTACCCCTCCCCCCCCTCCTTTACTTTGCTATTTTCACTTTATTTGGGGGGGGGGAGGGGGGGAAGCTAATTTTGGGGGGGGGGGAATTTCCGATTTTGGGAGAATCAATAAAAGTTTTACTGATTTTCAGCCGGTGTCATCAGGGCCATCCTGGACCCCCCCCCCCGGGAGCCCCAGAGCACCCCTGGGTGTCACCTCGGGGGGGGGACACATCCAGGTGGTCCCAGAGCACCTTTAGGTGGCCACGGGGGTGTCCCTGAGATCCCCCCAGAGCACCCCTGGGTGTCACCCGGTGGGGGAAGGGGGGACACATCAGGGTGGTCACAGAGCACCTTTAGGTGGCCACGGGGGTTGTCCCTGAGATCCCCCCAGAGCACCCCTGGGTGTCACCTCGGGGGGGGAACACATCCAGGTGGTCCCAGAGCACCTTTAGGTGGCCACGGGGGTGTCCCTGAGATCCCCCCAGAGCACCCCTGGGTGTCACCCTGTGTGGGGGGTTGGGGGGGCACCCTGAGCACCCCCAAGACCCCCCCAAGGACCCCCCCCAGATATCCTGGAGCCCCTCCCGGTGTCCCCCGACCCCCCCCCCCCACCCCACGGACGAGGACACGGGGGGGGGGAGGGGGATCCTTCCATCTCTACTTTATTGGTGACGGTCCTGGGGGGTCTCTGGGTGTTGTTTTTGGGGGGTCCGGGGGTCTAGGCCGGGGGGGGAGGGCGGGGGGCAGCAGATGAACTGCACGTCGTTGAGCCCCGTGTCGTCGATGTCCTCCTGGGAGTGATCCACGCGGGTGCGGAGCCCGCAGACCCCCCAGGCGGCGGGGCAGGATTGGCTCCAGCCCCCCCACTCCCCCCGTGGGTTGGACCACGCGGAGAGCGGGGAGCCCTCGGAGCAGAGGCCCTGCAGGTCATCGGCGGCCGTGTCGTCCCACGCCCCACGCAAGGGGGGGGGGGGTCACCACACCCGGCCAACTCGTGGCCACCACCTCCAGCTCAGCACGTGCCCCAGCCCCACTCGAGACAGGGACCCCACGGGCACCACCCCATACCCACCCCACGACCCCCCCGTGGCCCCCCCGGTCACTCACGGCCCCACGCTGGACGTGATCTCGCCCCCCCCTTGGCAGAGGAGCCGCACCCCGTTGAGTCCCGTGTCGTCCCCCCAAAATCCTTGGAAGGGCTCGATCTGGAGACCCCCGGAATTCCATCACACCCACCCGGGACCCCTTCGTGTCCCCCCAAATTCCCCCCCTCCCCCGGCAACCCTCGTGTCCCCCCGGGACCCCTCCGTGTCCCCCAAAGCCCCCCACACCCCCGGACCCCTCCGTGTCCCCCCCCGGACCCCTCCGTGTCCCCCCAAATTCCCCCCTCCCCCGGACCCCTCCGTGTCCCCCCCCGGGACCCCTCCGTGTCCCCCCAAAGCCCCCCCCCTCAACTCTCGTGTCCCCCTCGTGTCCCCCCGACCCCCCCTTGTGTCCCCCCCAAGTTTGTCCCCTCAACCCCCCCACGCACACCCCGTGTCCCCTCCATGTCCCCCCTCGTTTTTCCCCCCAAACCCCCCCGTGTCCCCACCTCGTTTGTCCCCCCTAAACCCCCCCAAACCCCTCCGTGTCCCCCCCGTGTCCCCCCCAAACCCCTCCGTGTCCCCCCCAAACCCCTCCGTGTCCCCCCCGTGTCTCCCCCGTGTCCCCCCCAAACCCCTCCGTGTCCCCCCCAACCCCCCCGTGTCCCCCCCAACCCCCCCGTGTCCCCCCCAAACCCCTCCGTGTCCCCCCCGTGTCCCCTCCGTGTCCCCCCCAAACCCCTCCGTGTCCCCCCCAACCCCCCCGTGTCCCCCCCCCAACCCCCTCCGTGTCCCCCCCGTGTCCCTCCGTGTCCCCCCCGTGTCCCCCCGTGTCCCCCCCGTGTCCCCCCCGTGTCCCCCCGTGTCCCCCCCGTGTCCCCCCGTGGTCCCCCCCGTGTCCCCCCCGTGTCCCCCCCCCCGTGTCCCACCTTCACTTGGAGCCCGGTAGCGAAAGCCCCCCCGGGGCAGAACTCGGCGAACCCCCACTCTCCCCAGGGCCCCCCGTTCAGCACCGACAGGACCTTCGTGGGGTGTCCCGGTCCCACCCGCGCGCCGGGGAGGCCACCGAGGCCACGAAGACCACCACGACCACCAGGGCCACCAGGACCACCGAGGCCACCAGGACCACCACGCAGGGCCGCGAGGAGAGGGCCATGGCTGAGCAAACCCCCCCAAAAAAAGTCGCCGAGGGAGTGACCAGCGGTGGGTGTGGCCAGCGGTGGGTGTGGCCAGCGGTGGGTGTGGCTAGAAGTGGGTGTGGTCAGCGGTGGGTGTGGCTAGCGGTAGGTGTGGTCAGCCATGGGTGTGGCCAGCTGTGGATGTGGCCAGAAGTGGGTGTGGCCAGAGGCGGGTGTATTCAGTTATGGGCGTGGCCAGCGGTGGGCGTGGCCTGGAGTGTCATGGCGGCGCCCACGGGGGAAGGTGCATGGCGTGGGGGGGGCGGGGAGCGAATGGGATGGGGGGGATTTTTGGGGGGTTTGGGACCCTCAGAGGGGGGGTTGGGGGGTGTGGGCGGGGCTCTGACCTCGCCCCTTCCCCCCCAGTTTCCCAGGGGGTCCCCACCCACCTCGGGACCCCCCAGGACGCGCCCGCGGAGGAGCCCGAGGTGGCCCAGTGAGTTTTTTGGGGGAGGGGTTTGGGGGGTCCCGGACACCCTAGGGGGGAGTTTGGGGGGTCCCGAACACTCAAAGGGGGATTTGGGGGTTCCCAGACACCCTGGGGGGGGTTTGGGGGGTCCCGGACACCCTTTGGGGGGAGTTTGGGGGGGTCTGGGACACCCTGTGGGGGGTTTTGGGGGTTTGGGGGGGTCCCGGATACCCTGGGGGGGGCTGGGGGGTCCGGACACTCTTGGGGAGAGTTTGGGGGTCTCCGACACCCTGGGAGGGGTGAGGTGGTTTGGAGGGGGGGTCCCGGACACCCTGGAGGGATTTGGGGGGGTTGGGGGGGGTCCGGGAAACTCTGGGGAGTTTGGAGGGGATTTAGGGGGTCCCGGACACCCTTTGGGGGGTTTGAGGTGGTTTGGGGGGGTCCCGGACACTCAAAGGGGGATTTGGGGGTTTGGGGGGGTCCTGGACACCCGGAGGGGGTTTGGGGGGTCCCGGACACCCTGGGGGGGTTTTGGGGGGTCCTGGATACCCTGGGGGATGGTGAGGTGGTTTGGGGGGGTTCCGGACACCCTGAGGGGGTTTGGGGGGTCCCGGACACTCAAAGGGGGATTTGGGGGTTTGGGGGGGTCCTGGACACCCGGAGGGGGTTTGGGGGGTCCTGGATACCCTGGGGGGGTTTTGGGGGGTCCTGGATACCCTGGGGGATGATGAGGTGGTTTGGGGGGGTCCCGGACACCCTCGGAGGGTTGTTCGGGGGTTTTTGGGGGGGTCCCGGACCCCCCTCCACCCACCCCACCCCCCCCCTCATGCAGGTTCCCCCCCTACGAGCTGGGCCGCCCCCCCCGCCAGGTCTGGGGGGCTCGGGAGGAGTTCGAGCATCGCCCCCAAAACTTCCTGCGAGGCTGCAAATGGTGAGAGAGCCCCCCCAGACCCCCCAAAAAGCCCCCAAAACCCCCCCAAATACCCCCAGACCCCCCCAAAATGTCCCCAAAACCCCCCCAAATACCCCCAAACCCCCCAAAAAATACCCCCCAGACCCCTCTCAATCCCCCCAGGCCCTCTGGGGGTGGTTTGGGGTCTCCTCTGGGAGGGGGGGGAAGGGGAGGAATTGGGGGGTCTGGGGGGGTCCCTTGAGGGGATTTGGGGGGTTCCAAACCTGGGGGGGCTTTGGGGTCCCTTGGGAGGGTTTGGGGGTTCTAAAGTCACCTTGGGGGGGTGGGGTGGGAATGGGGGTCCCCAATACCTGGGGGGGGGGGAATTTGGGGTTCCCAACACCTGGATCCCTTGGGGGGGGTGGGAATTGGGGGTCTTGGACACCCTTGGGGGGGGGAATTGGGGGTCCTGGACACCCTGGGGGGGGGTGGGAATTGGGGGTCCTGGACACCCTGGGGGAATTGGGGGGTCTTGGACACCCTGGGGGTCCTGGACACCCTAGGGGGGGGAATTGGGGGTCCTGGACACCCTGGAGGGGGAACTGGGGGTCCTGGACACCCTTGCGGGGGGAATTGGGGGTCCTGGACACCCTTGCGGGGGGAATTGGGGGGTCTTGGACACCCTGAGGGTCCTGGACACCCTGGAGGGGGGAATTGGGGGGGGTCTCACCCCTCTGTGCCCCCCCAGGGCCCCCGATGGCTCCTGTGTCCTGACCTGCAGTGACGACAACACCCTGAGGGTCTTCGACCTCCCCTTCCCCCCGGGACCCCCCCCGGGGGTGCCACTCCCCGACCTGGTGGGTGGGGGGGGGTTGGGGGCACTCGGGGGGGCCTGGGGGGGTCAACTCTGGGGGGCCTGGGGGTGTTTGGGGGTCCTGGGGGTGTTTGGGGGCCTGGGGGTGTTTGGGGGTCCTGGGGGTGTTTGGGGGTCCTGGGGGTGTTTGGGGGTCCTGGGGGTGTTTGGGGGGCCTGAGAGGGTCTCTGGGGGTCACTCTGAGGGGTCTCTGGACTGTCCAGGGGTCACTCTGGGGGTCTCTGAGATCACCCTGGGGGTCTCTCTGGGGTCACCCTGGGGTCTCCAAGGTCACTCTGGGGGTCCCGGGGGGGTCTCTGAGGTCACTCTGGGGTCACTCTGGGGGTCCCGGGGGGGTCTCTGAGGTCACTCTGGGGTCACTCTGGGGGTCCCGGGGGGGTCTCTGAGGTCACTCTGGGGGTCCTGGGGGTCTCTGGGGGTCCCGGGGGGGTCTCTGGGGGTCCGGGGGGTCACTGTGGTCACTCTGAGGTCACTCTGGGGTCACTCTGGGGGTCCTGGGGGGGTCTCTGGGGGTCCCAGGGGGTCTCTGGGGGTCCCGGGGGGTCACTGTGGTCACTCTGAGGTCACTCTGGGGGTCTCTGTGATCACTCTGGGGGTCTCTGAGGTCACTCTGAGGGTCCTGGGGGGGTCTCTGGGGGTCCTGGGGGGGTCTCTGAAGTCACTCTGGGGTCACTGTGAGGGTCTTAGGGGGTCTCTGAGGTCACTCTGGGGGTCTCTGAGGTCACTCTGGGGTCACTGTGAGGGTCTTAGGGGTCTCTGAGGTCACTCTGGGGGTCTCTGAGGTCACTCTGGGTCACTGTGAGGGTCTTAGGGGGTCTCTGAGGTCACTCTGGGGGTCCTAGGGGGTCTCTGGGGGTCCCGGGGGGGTCTCTGAGGTCACTCTGGGGGTCCTGGGGGGTCTCTGAGGTCACTCTGGGGTCACTGTGAGGGTCCTGGGGGGTCTCTGGGGTCACTCTGGGGGTCCCAGGGGGTCTCTGGGGGTCCCAGGGGGGTCTCTGAGGTCACTCTGGGGTCACTGTGAGGGTCCTGGGGGGTCTCTGAGGTCACTCTGGGGGTCTCTGAGGTCACTCTGGGGTCACTGTGAGGGTCCTGGGGGGTCTCTGAGGTCACTCTGGGGGTCCCAGGGGGTCTCTGGGGGTCCTGGGGGGGTCTCTGAGGTCACTCTGGGGTCACTCGAGGTCACTCTGGGGGTCCCAGGGGGGTCTCTGAGGTCACCCTGGGGGTCCCGGGGGGGGTCCCAGGTCCCGGCCCTGCGGGTTGCCCGAGGGTGACACCATCTACGACTTCAGCTGGTACCCCCTGATGGACTCCACACACCCCCCCAGCTGCCTGTGAGCCACTGGGAGCACTGGGAGCACTGGGAGGGCACTGGGAGCACTGGGAGGGCACTGGGAGGACTGGGAGGGCACTGGGAGGGCACTGGGAGCACTGGGGGGGCACTGGGAGCACTGGGAGAGGATGGGGGGGCACTGGGAGAGGATGGGGGGGCACTGGGAGGGACTGGGAGCACTGGGAGAGGATGGGGGGGCACTGGGAGGGCACTGGGAGGGGACTGGGAGCACTGGGAGAGGATGGGGGGGCACTGGGAGAGGATGGGGGGGCACTGGGAGGGGACTGGGAGCACTGGGAGAGGACAGGGGGGCACTGGGAGGGCACTGGGAGCACTGGGAGGGCACTGGGAGGGGACTGGGAGCACTGGGAGAGGATGGGGGGGCACTGGGAGGGCACTGGAGGGGACTGGGAGCACTGGGAGAGGATTGAGGGGGCACTGGGGGGCACTGGGAGGGCACTGGGAGCACTGGGAGAGGATGGGGGGGCACTGGGGGGCACTGGGAGGGGACTGGGAGAGGATGGGGGGACACTGGGAGAGGATTGAAGGGGCACTGGGAGGTACTGGGAGGGCACTGAGAGGATGGGGGCACTGGGAGGGGACTGGGAGGACTGGGGGGGCACTGGAGGGCACTGGGAGCACTGGGAGCACTGGGGGGCACTGGGAGCACTAGGAGAGGATGGGGGGGCACTGGGGAGCACTGGGAGGGCACTGGGAGGGCACTGGGAGAGGATGGGGGGGCACTGGGAGGGGACTGGGAGGACTGGGGGGGCACTGGAGGGCACTGGGAGCACTGGGGGGGCACTGGGAGCACTGGGAGAGGATGGGGGGGCACTGGGAGGGACTGGGAGGGCACTGGGAGGACTGGGAAGCACTGGGAGGGTTGCAGGAGTCTTACTGGGAGGCCACTGGTTGTTACTGGGAGGCACTGGTTGTTATTGGGAGGCACTGGTTGTTATTGGGAGGCACTGGTTGTTACTGGGAGGCACTGGTTGTTACTGGGAGGCACTGGTTGTTACTGGGAGGCACTGGTTGTTACTGGGATGAACTGGAGGGACTCAGTGGAGGATCCCGGGAGGGGCTGGGGGGGGGTTACTGGTTGTTACTGGGAGGCACTGGTTGTTACTGGGAGGCACTGGTTGTTACTGGGATGAACTGGGGGGACTCAGTGGAGGATCCCGGGAGGGGCTGGGGGGGGGTTACTGGTTGTTACTGGGAGGCACTGGGAGGGGTGTACTAGGAGCAGGGGAGGGGGTTCTTGGGAGATCACTGGTCCATACTGGTTTGTACTGGTTATACTGGTTTATACTGGTCTGTACTGGTTTATACTGGTCTGTACTGGTTTGTACTGGCTTGTACTGGTCTGTAGTGGTCTGTACTGGTTTATACTGGTTTATACTGGTCTGTACTGGTTTATACTGGTTTATACTGGTCTGTACTGGTTTGTATTTGTTTATACTGGTTTATACTGGTCTGTACTGGTTTATACTGGTCTGTACTGGTTTATACTGGTTTATACTGGTCCGCACTGGTTTGTACTGGTTTGTAATGGTTTGTACTGGTTTATACTGGTCCGTACTGGTTTGTACTGGTTTATACTGGTTTATACTGGTCTGTACTGGTCCACACTGGTCCATACTGGTCTGTACTGGGCAGGATGGTCTCGAGCAGCCGGGACAACCCCATCCACCTCTGGGACGCCTTCGATGGGACCCTGCGGGGGTCGTTCCGGGCCCACAACCACCTGGTGGGGGAGGGGGGGCACCCAGGGGTGGGGGAGGGCGGGGCACCTGGGTGGGGGAGGGGGGGCACCCAGGGGTGGGGGAGGGGGGGGCACCTGGGGGGGGGGAGGGGGGGCACCCAGGGGTGGGGGAGGGGGGGGCACCCAGGGGTGGGGGAGGGGGGGGCACCTGGGGGGGGGGAGGGGGGGCACCCAGGGGTGGGGGAGGGGGGGGGCACCCAGGGGTGGGGGGGGGACACGGGGGGCACTCAGGGGTGGGGGGGCACCCAGGGGTGGGGGGACCTGGGGGGGCACCCAGGGGTGGGGGGGACTGTGGGGGGCACTCAGGGGTGGGGGGGAGCGGGGGGGGGCACTCAGGGGTGGGGGGTCCTGAGGGGGCACCCAGGGGTGGGGGAGGGGGGGCACCCAGGGGTGGGGGAGGGGAGGCACCCAGGGGTGGGGGAGGGGGGGGCACTCAGGGGTGGGGGGGACCTGGGGGGGCACCCAGGGGTGGGGGGGTCCTGGGGGGGGGCACCCAGGGGTGGGGGAGGGGAGGCACCTGGGGGGGGGGAGGACCTGGGGGGGCACCCAGGGGTGGGGGGGTCCTGGGGGGGTCCTGGGGGGACACCCAGGGGTGGGGGAGGGGGGGGGGCACTCAGGGGTGGGGGGGGGGAGGCACGCAGGGGTGGGGGGGGCCTGGGGGGCACCCAGGGGTGGGGGGGGGTCCTGGGGGGCACCCAGGGTTGGGGGGGACCTGGGGGGGCACCCAGGGGGTGGGGGGGGACTGGGGGGGCACCCAGGGGTGGGGGGGGGTCCTGGGGGGCACCCAGGGTTGGGGGGGGACCTGGGGGGGTACCCAGGGGTGGGGTCTCCCAAGTTCCCGGGGTGGGGGGTGGGTTTTGGGGTCCCCCAAGGCTCCAGGGGGGTTATTTTGGGGGGGTCTCTGAGGGTGTGTCCTGTGTGTCCCCCCCATTTTGGGGGTTATTTTGGGGGATGCGTCCCGTGTGTCCCCCCTCATATTTTGGGGGTTATTTTGTGGGGTGTGTCCCAGGTGTCCCCCCAATTGGGGGTCATTTTGGGGGGTTTGTCCCATGTGTCCCCCCTCATATTTTGGGGGTTATTTGGGGGGGTCTCTAACCGGGGTTGTGTCCTGGGTGTCCCCCCTCTTTTGGGGATCATTTTGGGGTCTCTAACTGGGGGTGTGTCCTGGGTGTCCCCCCATATTTTGGGGGTTATTTTGGGGGGTCTCTAACCGGGGTTGTGTCCTGGGTGTCCCCCCCATGTTGGGGGTTATTTTGGGGGGTGTGTTCCATGTGTACCCCCCCTATTTTGGGGATCGTTTTGGGAGTTATTTTGGGGGTCTCTAACCAGTGTTGTGTCCCCCCCCATATTTTGGGGGTTATTTTGGGGGGGTCTCTAAACCAGTGTTGTGTCCCCTGTGCCCCCCCATATTTTGGGGGTTATTTTGGGGGTGTGTCCTGTGTGTGTCCCCCCCATTTTGGGGATCATTTTGGGGGTCTCTAACCCCTTGTGTCCCCTGTGCCCCCCTCAGGACGAGCCGGTGGCCCCCCACTCTCTGACCTTCACCCCCGACGGGTCCCGGCTCTTCGGGGCTTCGACGGCGCCGTCCGGGAGTTCCCGACGGAGCGGCCGGGCCGGAGCGGCCGGGAGAGACCCCTGAGGAGTGAGGGGCGGGCCTAAAGGGGAGGGGGTGGAGCCTAAAGGGGAGGGGTCCAAGGAGGTGGAGCTTAAAGGGGAGGGGTCTGATGGGGTGGAGCTTAATGGGGAGGGGTCCAAGGAGGTGGGGCTTAAAGGGGAGGGGTCTGAGGGGTGGAGCTTAAAGGGGAGGGGTCCAAGGGGGTGAAACTTAAAGGGGAGGGGTCTGAGGGGGTTGGGCTTTAAGGGGAGGGGTCTGAGGGGGTAGAGCTTAAAAGGGCGGGGTCCAAGGAGGGTGGAGCTTAGGTGGGTGGGGTCACATAGGGGATGTGGATCAAGTGAGATGAGAAGGGGGTGGGGCTTGAGGAAGGGGGTGTGGTCATGCCCAAAGGGGCGTGGTCTGACCCCCCCTCCCATCTCTGCCCCCCCAGATGGTGGGCGGGGCCAGCAGGGCCTGATTGGCTGCCTGGCCGTGAGCCCCGACCAATCGCTGCTGGCCTGCGGCTCCTATGGGCGGAGCCTGGGGCTGTACCCGCTGGAAGGGGGCGGGGCTGTGGCGCTCTGGCCCCGCCTCCCGGCCGCGCCCACCCATCTGCTCTTCAGCCAATGCGGCACCTGCATTTACGCGGGGGGAGAAAGGTGGGCGTGGCCTCAGGGTGGGTGGGGCCTGAGGGGGTGGGCGTGGCCAGGAGGGGGGTGCGAATCTGCGGGTGGTTTTGGAGCGTGGCCAAGAAGTGGGTGGGGCCAAAGGGTTGGCGGGGTGAGTTGGGAGGTGGTTGATGATTTGTGGGCGGGGCTTGTGGTGTGATGGGCGTGTCCCTTTGTGGCCCCGCCCCCCCAGGCACGTCACATTCTGTGCTGGGACCTGAGGGCTCCTGAGCGCCCCCTGCTGGCCCTGGAGCGGCTCGTGGCCACCAACCAGCGCGTGACCTTTGACCTCGACCCGTGAGTGACCAAAATTGGGACACCTAGGGGGGGAACCCAGACTGAGATCCCCTTTTGGGGGGTCCTGGACACCTGGGTCCCCTTTTGGGGGGAATTTGGGGGTCTGGGACACCTGGGTCCCCTTTTGGGGGGGGTTTGGGGGGTCTTGGTCACCTGGGTCCCCTTTTGGGGGTGTTTTTGGGGGTCTGGGACACCTGGGTGCCCTTTTGGGGGGGTTCAAGTGTCCCCCCCTTGCCACCCCCTTCCCTCTCTTCCCCCCAGGTCGGGCGGTTCGTGGTGAGCGGTGACACCGATGGCTTTGTCACCATGTGGGACACCCTGACCCCCCCCGGGCCCGGGGACCCCCCCGTGCTGCCCCCCCAGCTGCGTTTCGGGCCCTCCACGACTGCGTCAACGGCACCAGGTAAGGCAGGGACCCCCCCCCAAAAATTTGGGACCCTCCCCCCCAAAATATGGGATCCCCTCTAAAAAATATGGGACCCCCCCTAAAATATGGGACACCCCCTAAATATATGGGACCTCCTCTAAAATATGGGATGCACCTTAAAATATGGGGACCCTCTCCTGAAATATGGGACCCCCCCCAGAATATGGACTGCCCCAAAAATATGGGACCCCCCCCAAAAATATGGGACCCCTCTAAAAATATGGGACCCCCCCCAAAAACAAACCTGGGACCCCCCCTAAAATCTGAGACACCCCAAAAATATGGGAAACACCCCCCCTCAAAATTTGAGACACCCCCCAAATATGAGACACCCCCAAAAATATGGATTCTTTCCCCAGAATATTTGGGACCCCCTCAAACATTCAGCACTGACCCCCCCCAAATACCTGGGACCCCCCAAACCTGACTGTCCCCCCCAACCTGATTGTCCCCCCCAAAACTTTGTCCCCCCCAGACCTGATTGTCCCCCCAACCTGATTGTCCCCCCAAAACTTTGTCCCCCCCCTCAAACCTGATTGTCCCCCCCAACCTGATTGTCCCCCCCCAAAACTTTGTCCCCCCCAAACCTGATTGTCCCCCCAAAACCTGATTGTCCCCCCCCAAACCTGATTGTCCCCCCCACACCTGATTGTCCCCCCCAAAACTTTGTCCCCCCCCAAACCTGATTGACCCCCCCACACTGATTGTCCCCCCCAAAACTTTGTCCCCCCCCAAACCTGATTGACCCCCCCAGACCTGATTGTCCCCCCCAAAACTTTGTCCCCCCAAACCTGATTGTCCCCCCAAACCTGATTGTCCCCCCCCAACCTGATTGTCCCCCCCAAACCTGATTGTCCCCCCCCAACCTGATTGTCCCCCCCCAAACCTGATTGTCCCCCCAAACCTGATTGTCCCCCCAAACCTGACTGTCCCCCCCAAAACCTGATTGTCCCCCCCAGACCTGATTGCCCCCCCCAAACCTGCTTGTCCCCCCCAACCTGATATTCCCCCCAAACCTGATTGTCCCCCCCCAAACCTGATTGTCCCCCCAAACCTGACTGTCCCCCCCAAAACCTGATTGTCCCCCCCAAACCTGATTGTCCCCCCAAACTTTTTCCCCCCCCAACCTGATTGTCCCCCCCAAACCTGACTGCCCCCCCAAAACCTGATTGTCCCCCCCAAACCTGATTGTCCCCCCCAAACTTTTTCCCCCCCAACCTGATTGTCCCCCCCAAACCTGATTGTCCCCCCCAAACTTTGTCCCCCCCAGCCTCCACCCCGGGCTGCCCATCCTGGCCACGGCCTCGGGGCAGCGGCTGCTCCCGGTGCCCTGGGACGGGGACAGCGCCGGGGACAGCGAGGACAGCGGGGACGGGACCCCCCCGGGGGGGGACAATCGGCTGCAGCTCTGGTGGTGGGGACCCGACACCCCCGGGGACAGCGGATGGGACCCCCGTGGGGACAGCGGATGGGACCCCCATGGGGACACTGGATGGGACCCCCGTGGGGACAGCAGATGGGACCCCCCCGGGGACAGCAGGAGCTCCGATTGTCACCCTGGTGGGGACACTGACTGTCACCCCCTGGGTGACACTGACTGTCACCCCTGTGGGGACACCGGCCGGGACACCCCCAGGGACAGCAGGAGCTCTGATTGTCACCCCTGTGGAGATACCAAGTGTCACCCCCCTGGGGACACCGATTGCCACCCCCCCTGATGGCACCGAGTGTCACCTTCATGGGGACAGCGGCTGGGACCCCCCACCCCGGGGACACCGGGACTGTGTGTGATGAGTGTCACCCTCATCCCGGGGACGGGGACACCAGGACTGTGTGATGATTGTCACCCCCCTGGGGACATCGTGTGGCACCCTCAGGGACACCAATTGGGACAACCCCCCAGGGACCCTGACTGTCACCTCCCTGGGGACACCGATGGTGACACCCCCCGGGGACACCAGGACTGACCCCTGGGGAGTCACAACCCCCCATGGGGACCCCGATTGTCACCCCTGGGACACCCTGGGGACACCAGGACTGACCCCTGGGGGGTCACAGCCCCCCCATTGTCACCCCCGGGCTCCGGTTGTACTAAAGGCGTTGTGACTGTCACCGTCTGTCACCCCTGTGGGCCGTCACGGGTGGGGGTCCCCAACCCCCCCAATACCCTCCCTACACCCCAAACATTCCCCCCCACCCCCCAAAATCCTCCCCACCCCCCAGAATCCTCCCCACCCCCTCAGCGGTCCCCACCCCATCCGTTCGGGCGTTGCCCCTTTAAGAGCCCCCCCGGAAGGGGCGGGGCTGTTTCTAAGCGGCTTCACCCGTTTCCATGGCAACAGCCGGGCTGTGACATCATCGCGAGGGCCTTAAATGGGGACCGGCTTGTAGTGGTGGCCACGCCTCCATGGCCACGCCCTTCACAAAAAACAGCCACACCCACTTCAGACTCCACCCCAGTATTTTAATATCTGATGCCACGCCCCTTCGGTGACCACACCCCCTCATTGGCAACCCCAAAACACGCCCCTTTTTGTGACTACGCCCCTCGTTAGCTCCCCAAAACCACACCCATGTGACCACACCCCTTCATTTACCTGAAACCACGCCCCATTTTAATGACCACACCCCTTCATTTCCCTGATACCACCTCTCTCCTTTACCCCAAAACCACACCCCTTTTTGGTGACCACACCCCCTCATTTACATCTTAAAACCACACCCCTTTCCCACCCACACCCTCCTTCACCCAAACCGCGCCCCTTTTGGCAACCACGCCCCCTCATTAACTACCTAAACCACGCCCCCTTCTCCAGCCACGCCCCCTTCCCCGAGGCCCCGCCCCCGCAGCCGGCGCGGTCGCAGCCGGGGCGGCCCCTGCGGGACCCGGGTTCGAGTCCGGCCGGGGCCGGGGGCGGTGCTGGTGGTGGGTGGGGTTTTTTTTGGGGAGGGGGGGTGGTCGGGTGGTCGCCGCCGCTTCCCGCGGGCCGGGGGTCGCTCCCCCAGCTCGGGGGGGCCATGGCGGGCCGGGCCGCGGCGCTGCTCGTGGCCGTGCTGGGCGCGGGGGCCGCGGGGCTGAGCCTGGAGCCGGTGGTCTGGAACACCGGGAACCGCCGGTGAGCGGGGGGAACGGGGGGGGAACGGGGGGCGGGGGGGGAAACCCCCTCGGGATGAAATTTGGGGGGGGGGGGAACCAGGGGGTATTGGGGGAAACCCCCTCGGGATGAAATTTGGGGGGGGGGGGAACCGGGGCGTATTGGGGGAAACCCCCTCGGGATGAAATTTGGGGGGGGGGAACCAGGGGGTATTGGGGGAAACCCCCTCGGGATGAAATTTGGGGGGGGGGAACCAGGGGGTATTGGGGGAAACCCCCTCGGGATGAAATTTGGGGGGGGGGGGGAACCAGGGGGTATTGGGGGAAACCCCCTCGGGATGAAATTTGGGGGGGGGGAACCAGGGGGTATTGGGGGAAACCCCCTCGGGATGAAATTTGGGGGGGGTGGACACCGGGGGGTATTGGGGGAAACCCCCTCGGGATGAAATTTGGGGGGGGGGAACCAGGGGGTATTGGGGGAAACCCCCTCGGGATGAAATTTGGGGGGGGGGGAACCAGGGGGTATTGGGGGAAACCCCCTCGGGATGAAATTTGGGGGGGGGGGGGCACCGGGGGGTATTGGGGGAAACCCCCTCGGGATGAAATTTTGGGGGGGGGGGCACCGGGGGGTATTGGGGGAAACCCCCTCGGGATGAAATTTTGGGGGGGGGGACACCGGGGGGTATTGGGGGAAACCCCCTCGGGATGAAATTTGGGGAGGGGGCACCGGGGGTTATTGGGGGAACCCCCCTCGGGATGAATTTTTGGGGGGGTCTGAGGGGTTGGGGGGAACCGGGGGGCGTGGGGGGAAACCCCCTGGAGATGAATTAGGGGGGCTGAAGGATGGGGGGGACATTGGGGGAAACCCCCTGGAGATGAATTGGGGGGGCTGAAGGATGGGGGGGACATTGGGGGAAACCCCCTGGAGATGAATTGGGGGGGCTGAAGGATGGGGGGGACATTGGGGGAAACCCCCTGGAGATGAATTGGGGGGGCTGAGGGGTTGGGGGGTTCTGGGGGGTCTGGAGGTACTGGGAGATGAGGGGTTGGGGGTGTCTGAGGGAGGTTTTTGGGGGAGCTGAGAGGATTGGGGGGAGTCTGGGGAGGTCTTGAGGAACTGGGGGAGCTGAGGGGATTGGGGGGGGGTGTCGGGGGGGGCTGAGGGGATTTGGGGGGGACTAGGGGGTCGGTGGGGGGGGCTGAGGGGATTTGGGGGTTCTTGAGGGACCGGGGGGGGGCTGAGTGGATTTGGGGGGTCGGGGGGGGAGGGGCTGAGGGATCTGGAGGGTTTTGAGGAACTGGGGGGGGTCGAGGGGGGAGCTGAGGGGGGGTCTTGAGGGCCTGGGGGGGGCTGGAGAGGTCGGGTTGGGGCTGAGGGAAATGAAGGGGGGGGGCCTTGAGGGACTGGGGGGGGGGCGAAGGTTTTGGGGGGGATTGAGGGGATTTGGGGGTCGAGGGAATCTGGAGGGATTGGGGGATTCGGGGGGGGGGGGCTGAGGGAATCAGGGGGGGCTCACGGGGGGGGTCTGGAGAGATGGGGGAGGGGGGTGAGAGAACCAAGGAGGGGTCTGGGTGGGACTGGGGGGGGGGTCTTGAGGGACCTGGGAAGGGCTGGGGGGAACTGGGGAGACTGGGAGGACTGGGGGGGGGGGGTCTGGAGGGAACTGGGGGGGTCTGAGGGTGACACTGAGGGTGACACTGAGGGTGACACTGTGTGGGTGACACTGAGGGTGACACTGTGTGTGGGTGACACCAGGTGTGACACTGTGAGGGTGACACTGAGGGTGACAACGTGTGTGGGTGACACTGAGGGTGACAATGTGTGTGGGTGACACCAGGTGTGACACTGTGAGGGTGACACTGAGGGTGACACTGTGTGGGTGACACTGAGGGTGACACTGTGTGGGTGACACTGAGGGTGACACTGTGTGTGGGTGACACCAGGTGTGACACTGTGAGGGTGACACTGAGGGTGACACTGTGAGGGTGACACTGAGGGTGACAATGTGTGTGGGTGACACCAGGTGTGACACTGTGAGGGTGACACTGAGGGTGACAACGTGTGTGGGTGACACCAGGGGTGACACTGTGAGGGTGACACTGAGGGTGACACTGTGAGGGTGACACTGAGGGTGACAATGTGTGTGGGTGACACCAGGTGTGACACTGTGAGGGTGACACTGAGGGTGACAACGTGTGTGGGTGACACCAGGGGTGACACTGAGGGTGACTGTGTGTGGGTGACACCAGGTGTGACACTGTGAGGGTGACACTGAGGGTGACAACGTGTGTGGGTGACACCAGGTGTGACACTGAGGGTGACAACGTGTGTGAGGGACAGGGTGACACTGGGGGACATGTGCCACGTTTGTGGGGGTGACACAGGTTGTGTGACACCAGGGGGGGTGGCACTGTGAGCAGTGACACTGCGGGTGTGACGCCGGATGTGACACGGCGGCCCTGTGAGTGACACCATGAGCATGGGGTGACATCCTGGGTGACACCATGACTGTGTGGGTGACATGGTGACTGTGTGAGTGACACTGCGACCGTGGGTGACACCACCGTGGCCATGTGTGTGACACCATGGGGGTGACACCGTGGGGGTGACACTGAGTGACACGGTGACACCGTGACTGTGACACCGTGACCGTGTGTGTGACACCGTGAGTGACACTGTGACACAGTGACACCGTGACCATGGGGGTGACACCGTGAGTGACACTGTGACACAGTGACACCGTGACCATGGGGGTGACACCGTGAGTGACACTGAGTGACACAGTGACACCGTGACCATGGGGATGACACTGTGGGGGTGACACTGTGACACCGTGACCATGGGGGTGACACCGTGAGTGACACTGTGACACAGTGACACCGTGACCATGGGGGTGACACTGTGGGGTGACACTGAGTGACACGGTGACACCGTGACTGTGGGGGTGACACTGTGGGGGTGACACTGTGAGTGACACCGTGACCGTGTGTGTGACACTGTGGGGTGACACTGAGTGACACGGTGACACCGTGACCGTGGGAGTGACACCAGGGGGGTGACACGCGTGTGGCAGGGCGGGTGTGATCTGGGGTGACCCAGTGACAGGTGTGACACAGCAGGGACGCGTGTGACACCGTCATGGTGGGGGTGACACTGTGGGTGTGACACCCTGACAGGGATGACACCCTGACAGCTGTGACACTGTCACGGTGGGGGTGACACAGGGTGACATCATAGGGGGTGACACGGGGTGACCCCGCAGGGGGTGACACAGTGACAGGCACAGGGACACGGTGACCCCCCCATCAGGCGCCCCCGGCCCTGGGTGACCCCCCCGGGGTGGATTTGGGGGAGGGGGAGGGGCAGCGTTTGCCGTCGCCATGGAAACGGCGGCGCCGCCGCCGCCCCTCCCCCACCCGCTCGGTGGGGGGTCCGGGAGGGGGGAGGGGCGTTCTTAGGGGGGGACCCGGGGCTTGAGGCGCCCGACGGGGGTGTCCCCGTGTCCCTCCACCCATCACGGGCACAGTGGGACCCCCCTTGGTGTCACACCCCTCAAATGTCACCCCCAAATGTCACCCCCCGGTTCCTGGCGGATGGGGGGTACATTCTGTCACCCCAAATGTCACCCCAAATGTCACCCCAAATGTCCCCTCCTGTGCCCCCCAGGTTCCTGGCAGACGGGGGGTACATTCTGTCACCCCAAATGTCACCCCCCTGTCCCCCCCAGGTTCCTGGCAGACGGGGGGGTACATCCTGTCCCCTCAGTGTCCCCCAAATGTCCCCCTCCTGCCCCCCCAGGTTCCTGGCAGACGGGGTTACATCCTGTCACCCCAAATGTCACCCCAAACGTTCCCCCCTGTCCCCCCAGGTTTCTGGCAGACGATGGGTACATTCTGTCCCCTCAACAACCCCCAAATGTCCCCTCCTGCCCCCCAGGTTCCTGGCAGACGGGGGGGTACATTCTGTCACCCCAAATGTCACCCCCTGTCCCCCCCAGGTTCCTGGCAGCCGGGGTTAAATCCTGTCCCCTCAGTGTCCCCCAAATGTCCCCCTCTTTAGGTTCCTGGCAGACGGTGGGTACATTCTGTCACCCCAAATGTCCCCTCCTGTCCCCCCCAGGTTCCTGGCAGACGGGGGGTACGTGCTGTCCCCTCAGTGTCCCCCAAATGTCCCCCCCCTGCCCCCCCAGGTTCCTGGCAGACGGGGGGTACATTCTGTCACCCCAAATGTCCCCTCCTGCCCCCCCAGGTTCCTGGCAGACGGGGGGTACATTCTGTCACCCCAAATGTCCCCTCCTGTCCCCTCCTGTCCCCCCAGGTTCCTGGCAGACGGGGGGTACATTCTGTCACCCCAAATGTCCCCCTCTTTAGGTTCCTGGCGGACGGGGGGTACGTGCTGTACCCGCAGATCGGGGACCGGCTGGACCTGGTGTGCCCGGGGGGGGCAGGGTACGAGTACTACAAGCTGTACCTGGTGGGGGGGGCCCAGGCCCGGCGCTGCCAGGTGCCCCCCGCCCCCACCCTGCTGCTCACCTGCGACCGCCCCCAGCGCGACGTCCGCTTCACCATCAAGTTCCAGGAGTTCAGCCCCAACCTCTGGGGACACGAGTTCCGCCGCCTGCACGACTATTACATCATCAGTGAGCAATGACGTCATCGGGGGGCGGGGCAAAAGGGGGAGGGGAGGGGATGGACACAGATGGGAGGGGGAAGGGCTGGAGGGGGGGTGGGAGTGTTGGCGGGGAGACCCCTGTGATGTCATCAGGGTTTGGAGGTGATGACGTCATCAAGGGGAGGGGTGGTGTCATCAGAAGGGGGTAATGTCACCAGGAGAGGGGTGATGTCATCGGAAGGGGGGTGATGTCATCAGAAGGGGGTGATGTCATCGGAAGGGGGTGATGTCACCAGGAGAGGGATGATGTCATTGCAAGGGGGGTGATGTCATCGGAAGGGATGAAGTCACGGAAGGGGATGATGTCATCAGAAGCGGGTGATGTCACCAGAATGGGGTGATGTCACCAGGGGTGATGACATCGGAAGGGGGTGATGTCATCGGAAGGGGGTGATGTCACCAGAATGGGGTGATGTCATCAGTGGAGGGGTGATGTCATTGGAAGGGGGTGATGTCATTGGAAGGGGGTGATGTCATCAGAAGGGGTTGATGTCATCAGAAGGGAGGATGATGTCATCAGAAGGGGGTGATGTCATCAGAAGGGGGTGATGTCATCAGAAGGAGATGATGTCATCAGAAGGGGATGATGTCATCAGAAGGAGGATGACATCATGGGGGGCTGAGGGGGTTGTTGGGGTGACAGTGTGGGGAGGGGGTGATGGGGGAGGGGTATTTGGGGGTGGGCCCTGTGATGTCATCAAGACAAATGATGTCATCAGGGCAGTGATGATGTCACAGGGGAGGGTGGTGACGTCACCAGAGGGGTGCTGAGGAGATCGTTGGGGTGACAGAAGTACGAGGGTTGTTGGGGCATCAAGGAGGCCCTGGTGATGTCATCAGGGCGTCCCACGTGACGTCACCAGGGTGGTGACATCATCAGAAGCAGCGGTGATGTCATTGGGGAGGTGCCAGAGGGCAGTGACGTCATCGGGGTTGCGTCATAGGGAGGTGACGGCTCTGGGATGGTGCGCATACCGTGATGACGTCATCAAAGTCCCTGTGATGTCATCGCCCCGTCACGTGACAGAGGAGGGCTGTGACATCACCGGGGCGGGTGATGACGTCACAGGGGGCTGTCAGCGGGGTGGGACATCACAAGGGCGGGCGATGACATCACCAAGGGGTGTGACATCACTGTGTGTATGTGATGCTGATGACGTCATCGCTGACGTCACACCCTCCCCTCCCCCCGCAGCGACGTCGGACGGGACCCCCGAGGGGCTGGAGAACCGACAGGGCGGGGCCTGCCTGACCCGGGCCATGAGGGTCACCCTGCGCGTGGGGCAGCGTGAGTGCCCCTCCCCCACCCCGCCCCTCCCCCACCTTGACCCCGCCCCCACCCCGCTCACCCCTCCCCCCATCCCCAGGCCCTGGGGCGGAGCCTCTTCCAGACCAGGATGAGACAGGTAAGGGGGGGAATGGGGGAGGGGCAGGGGGGCCACCCCCAACCTGAGGCCCCCCCTTGACCCCTCCCCCCTCCCCAGGCTCAGCCAATCAGACGAGCCCGCCGGGGCCGGGCCCTCCCCCCGCGCGGGGTGGGGCGGTGTTGGGGGGAGCGGGGGGAGGGGCGGCGCTGCTGGCGCTGGTGGGGGCGGGGGGGGCCCTGTGGTGGCGGCGGCGACGCCCCCGGAGACCCCCCAAAACCCCCCGAGGGGGGGGAGGGGCCCGGCCCCGCCCCCACGGCCCCGGCCCCGCCCACCCCCTGCGGGACCTGCCCCTCCCCCCCGCCGCCCCTCCCCCCGCCTACTACAAGGTATGAGGGGGGGAAGGGGCGGGGCCCCCAAAACAGGGGAGACCCCCCCCAAAAATTTGGAGGGACACACCCCCTTTGGAGGCTCCGCCCCCTCGAGGTGAAGTGGAAGGGGAGGACACCCCAAAAAAGGAACTTTTTCCCCCCAAAATGATGCCCCGGAGCTCCCGGGAGGGAAGGGGGGAAACCCCGGATAGTGGTGGGAGTGGCCTGATAGGGGGCGTGGTCTACCCGAGGATGTGGCCTGTATTGATGGGCGTGGCCTATGCCAGAGGGCGTGGTCTATACCAAACTAGCTGCTGCCTGGGGGCGTGGCCTGGCACTGAGGGCGTGGCCTGTCCTGTGGGCACGGTTTCACCCGGGGAGGCGGAGCTTCCGAGGCTTTGAGGCGTCACCCCTGGGGCTGTGGGCGGGACTTGAGGCCCCTCTGCCCTCCCATTGGCCACGAGAAAGCCCCGCCAACGCCGTGGAGGGCAGGGACCTCATCAAGCCACGCCCACCAGGACAGAGGGGGCGTGGCTTTCTCCTCACAGCAAGATGGCCGCCGCCGCCTGGATGGGCAGGAAGTGACATCACATCGATGGAGGGGCGGGGCTTCTTGTATGTGGGCGGGGCCTGAGCGCTGATTAGACAGTTATTGTGCAATTGGCTCCGCCCCTTCCTGTCAATCAAACGAGGGGGCGGGGCTTCGGGAGGGTGATATTTGGCGCCCCCTGGTGGCCTGGGTGGGACAAAGGGGTGGCTGTTGCCATGGAGACACTGGGGGTGTTGCCATGGAGACACTGGGGGTATTGCCATGGAAACCTGGGGGTGTTGCCATGGAGACATTGGGGGCGTTGCCATGGAAACCTGGGGGTGTTGCCATGGAAACATTGGGGCGTGGCCATGGAGACATTGGGGCGTTGCCATGGAGACAATGGGGGCGTGGCTATGGAGATGGGAGCGGGAGGCGCCCCCTGGCGGCCCACGGGAACCAATGGGGGAGGGGAGGGGTTTTGAGGGAGGGGTCACACGAGGTCACGACGGGACGTGTGACAGAGTCTGGCATGGTGGGGGGCACACCTGGCACACCTGTGACATTCATCACCTGTCACAATGTCACATCCATCACACCTGGCACACCTGGCACACGTGTGACACTCAGCCCCCATCGCCCCATCACACCTGGCACACCTGGCACACCTGGCACACCTGGCACACCTGTGACACTCCTCACCTGTCCCACCTGCCCCACACCTGCCACCCCCCCAACACGTCCCCCTCATTTGAGACCCCAAATCCTGGATTTTTAGTCCCTTAAACCTGAGCTTTAGGGGCCAAAAGCCTCTCTTTGGGGTCAAAACCCTCTCTTTTAGGCTCGAAGTTGAATTTTTAGGCCCCAATCTCCCCTATTTAGGGTCAAAAGACGCGTTTTTAGGATCAATGTCCTATTTTTAGGACGAGCCATTTCATTTGTAGGGCCCAAATCTTGTTTTTAGGGTCCGAACCCTCATTTTAAGGGCCATTCCCCCTTTTATGAGCATAGAAAACCTCATTTTTAAGGTTCACTCCTGTTATGAGAACCAAACTTCTCCTTTTTGGAACCCAAATCCTCTTTGTGCGGGCAAAATTCTTAATCCTCTGCCCAAACTCCTCATATTATGCTCCAAACCCTCCTTTTTAGGGCCGAAATCTTATTTTTACAGCCCAAACCCACATTTATAAGGCCAAAAGTCTCGCACTGGGGACCACGCCCCTCATTTTTAGCCCCAAACCCTCATTTTTAGCCCCAAACCCTCATTTTTAGGCCCAGACCCTTCATTTTCAGGGCCCAAATTCTCTTTTAAGGGGCCCAAACCCACATTTTTCGGGCCCCAAAATCCTCTTTTCAGGGCTCAAAAATTCCGTTTCCCGTCTCGAAACCCTCATTTTTTGGAACCAAACTCCCCCGATTTTTAACCCCCTCCCTACCTTTTTTGGGTCCAAATCCCCCCTTTTTAAGGCCCCAATTCCCGGCCCTCCTCCCGTTTCCATGGCAACGGGCGGGGCACGCCCTGCCGTGACGTCACGTAGACGGCGACCAATCAGAGCGCGGCTCGGCCGTTGTTGCTGGGGGGGTCACGTGGGGGGCGTCGCGCGTGCAGCGGGAGGGTCACGTGACCTCGGGCAAAGATTTTTTTTTTTTTTTGGGGGGGGGATTTTTTGGAGGGGGGGAAATTTTGGGAAGGGGTGTCCTCGTGCGAGGGGGTCAAAAAAGTGACACCCCCCAACCCCCTCCCCCCCCCCTCCGAAACCCCGGGAGGTCCCCCAGTGACCCCCAGACATCCCCCCAGTGACCCCTGGAGTGACCCCCAGTGATCCCCCAGACCCCCCAAAAGGACCCCCGAGGACCCCCCCAGTGACCCAGAGTGACCACGGAGACCCCCGGAGTGACCCCTCAGTGACACCCCCCCCCCCAGTGACCTTGGAGACCCCCGGAGACCCCCCAATGATCCCCAGAGTGACCCCCAGTGACCCCCCCTATTCCCCCCCCCCCAAAAGGCCTCGTGCAAGGCCCGGAGCAGGAGGGGGGAGGGGAGGGGGGGGTTGTGTGTGCAAAGCCCCTCCCCCCTCCCGTCCTCGTGCAACGACCGCCCCCTCCCCCCCCTTCAAACCCCTCGTGTAACGCCCCCTCCCCCCGGCCTCGTGCAAGCGCCAGACCACGCCCCCCTTCCCCCCTCATCCCTCTTGCACACGCGTGTGTCAAACCCCCCCCTCCCCTTCCTTCCCCCCCCGTGGGGACACGCGGGGACACGGGTTAAAAATAGCCCCCGTCGCGCCCCTCCCCCACCCGGCCGGGGCCTCCCGCAGGGCGTGGCCTCCCCGTCAATGCCACGCCCCCCGGAAGAAGGGGGCGGGGCGGGCCCTGCGGGCGCACGTGCGGCCCCGCGCGGGGAGGGGGGGCGGGGCCTGGCGGAGCTGCCGCGCTCCCATTGGCCGGCGCTGGGACGGGGGCTCCTGCCATTGGCTGCAGCGAGGGGGTGGCCACGCCCCCACCCGAGGGGCCGGGGCGCCCCCTGCTGGGGGCCGGTGAGTGGTTAAACTGGTCCCAGTGGCGGGTCAAACTGGTCCCAGTGACGGGTCAAACTGGTCTCGGTGACAGCCTGTGCTGGTCCCAGTGCCCCACAGGGACACCCTTTACTGGTCCCAGTAACGGGTCATACTGGTCCCAGTAACAAGTGATGCTGGTCTCAGTGACACCCTGTGCTGGTCCCAGTGCCCCCCAGTGACGGGTTGGACTGGTCCCATTCCCTCCCATTCCCCCTCAATCCTCCCCAGTCCCCCCAGTCCTCCCCATTCCCACCCATTCCCCCTCATTCCCTTCTAGTCCCCCCCAATCCCCCCCAGTCCCCCCCATCCTCCCCAATCCCTCCAAGTCCCCCCAATCCTCCCCAGTCCCTCCCAGTCCCCCCAGTCCTCCCCAGTCCCTCCCAGTCCCCCCATTTCCCCCTATTTCCCCCCAGTCCCCTCTCCGCCTTCGCGGTGGGCGGAGCCTGACCGTGAGTGGGCGTGTCCTCCCCTCCACGAGGGCGTGTCCAACTCTTCCCCATTACACCGGGGCTGCCAAGGGGATCGCCCCGCCCATGTGGGCGTGGCCTCCCCCTCCACGGGCGTGTCCTCGCCCCTCCCGTGGGCGTTCCAGAGGGGCGTGTCCTTTCCCCCGGGGGGCGTGTCCCGGCGGCGCGGGGGGCGTGTCCGGGGGCGTGTCCGGGGCGGGCGGGGCGCGCGGCGCTCGGTCCTTTGTTTGAGCGAGGCCGGAGCCGCCGGAGCCGCCGCAGCGCCGGGGCCGGGCCGGGACCCCCGGGACCCCCGGGACCCCCCCGCACCCGGCACCCCCCGACACCCCCCCGGCAACCCCCGCACGCCCCGGGCACCGCCAGCGCCGCAGGTACCGCGCGGGGAGCGGCGGGGGCAGCGCGGGGAGCGGCGGGGGCAGCGCGGCCGGAGCGGCCGGGCCGCGGCCTTTGGAGGGGGGGGGAGAGAGGGAGGGAGGGGAGGGAGGGGAGGGGGCGAGGGTAGGGGGAGTGAGGGGATTGGGGAGGGTCGGGGGGGGTGTCAGGTGAGGGGAGTGCGGGGTGGGGGGTGCTGGGGGGGGGGTGGGGCTGAGGGGGGTTGAGGGGGGGGTCTGGGGGGCGTGAGGGGGGAAACTGAGGTGAGATGGGCGGGGGGGTCGGGGCTGAGGGGGATTGGGGGGGGTGAGGTGCGTGAGGGGGAAACTGAGGTAAAATGGGGGGTCTGATCTGAGGTGAATTGAGGGGGTCTGAGGTGCGTGTGGGGGAAACTGAGGTAAAATGGGGGGGTCTGGTCTGAGGGGAATTTAGGGGGATCGGGGGTGAGTGAGGGGGAAATTGAGGTGAAATGGGGGGGTCTGATCTGAGGTGAATTGGGGTGGTTTGAGGTGCGTGAGGGGGAATTTGAGGTGAAATGGGGGGGTCTGATCTGAGGTGAATTGAGGGGGTCAGATCTGAAGTGAATTGGGGGGGGGTTGAGGTGCGTGAGGGGGAAACTGAGGTAAAATGGGGGTGTCTGATCTGAGGTGAATTGGGGGGGGGGGTTGAGGTGCGTGAGGGGCAAACTGAGGTAAAATGGGGGGGTCGTGGCTGAGGGGAATTGGGGGGGTCAGATCTGGGGTGAATTGGTGGGGGGACTGAGGTGTGTGAGGGGAAACTGAGGTAAAATGGGGGGGTCGGGGCTGAGGGGAATTGGGGGGGTCTGAGGTGCGTGAGGGGGAATTTGAGGTGAAATGGGGGGGTCTGATCTGAGGTGAATTGGGGGGGTCAGATCTGAGGTGAATTGGGGAGTGTGAGGGGAAACTGAGGTAAAATGGGGGGTCTGATCTGAGGTGAATTGAGGGGGTCAGATCTGAGGTGAATTGGGGGGGTCTGAGGTGCGTGAGGGGGAAACTGAGGTAAAATGGGGGGGGGGCTGATCTGAGAGGAATTTGGGGGGGTCTGAGCTGTGTGAGGGGAAACTGAGGTAAAATGGGGGGGTCGGGGCTGAGGGGGAATTGGGGGGATCCAGCCCTGTTGGGGTGAATTGGGGGGTCTGAGGTGCGTGAGGGGAAACTGAGGTAAAACGGGGGGGTCTGGTCTGAGGGGAATTTGGGGGGGTCTGGGGTGAGTGAGGGGGAAACTGAGGTAAAATGGGGGGGTCGTGGCTGAGGGGAATTGGGGGGGTCAGATCTGAGGGGAAATTGGGGGGTCTGGCTCTGTTGGGGTGAATTGGGGGGGATTGGTGTGTGGTGAAATGGGGGGGTCTGGTCTGAGGGGAATTTGGGGGGGTCTGAGGTGTGTGAGGGGAAACTGAGGTAAAATGGGGGGGTCGTGGCTGAGGGGAATTGGGGGGTCAGATCTGAGGGGAAATTGGGGGGTCTGGCTCTACTGGGGTGAATTGGGGGGGGTTCCAGTGCTGAGGGGAATTTGGGGGGGGTTTGGTGTGAGGTGAAATGGGGGGGGGTCCGATCTGAGGGGAATTTGGGGGGGGTCTGAGGTGCGTGAGGGGAAAATTGAGGTGAAATGGGGGGGGTCTGATCTGAGGGGAAATTGGGGGGTCATGGCTGAGGTGAATTGGGGGGGTCTGAGATTTGTGAGGGGAAAATTGAGGTGAAATTGGAGGGTCTGATCTGAGGGGAATTTAGGGGGGGATCTGACACTGTTGGGGTGAATTGGGGGGGGGTCAGGACTGAGATGAACTGGGGGGGTCTGAGATTTGTGAGGGGAAAATTGAGATGAAATGGGGGGGTCGGGGCTGAGGGGAAATTGGGGGGGGGTCTGAGGTGCCTGAGGGGGGGGGAACAGGTAAAATGGAGGGGGTTAAATGAGGTGAAATGGGGGGGTCAGGACTGAGGGGAATTTTGGGGGGGGGTCAGATCTGAGGTGAAATTGGGGGGGGTCCCAGCTCTGTTGGGGGGGTAAAAGGGGGGGGGTCAGTGCTGAGAGGAATTTGGGGGGGATTCGTGTGAGGTAAAATGGGGGGGTCAGGGTTGAGGGGAACTTGGGGGGGTCCTGGGGTTGTGGGGGTGCAGCTGAAGTAAATGGGGGGGGTCTGACCCTTTTGGGGTGATTTGGGGGGAGGGGGTCAAAGCTGAGGGGAATTGGGGGGTGGGGGGGGGTCCTGAGGTAAATGGGGGGGGTCTGACCCTTTTGGGGTGATTTGGGGGGAGGGGGTCAAAGCTGAGGGGAATTGGGGGTCTGTGGGGGGGGTCCTGAGGTAAATGGGGGAGGTCTGACCCTTTTGGGGTGATTTGGGGGGGGGTGTCAGAGCTGAGGGGAATTTGGGGGGGTGTGGGGAGGTCTTGAGGTAAAATTTGTGTGCCTGGGATCGGGGGGGTCAAATCTGAGGTGAAATGGGGGGGTCCAGGTTTTTTTTGGGGTGGGGGGCTGAGGTAAATGGGGGGCTCCTCCTTCCCCCCTCACCCTGAGGTGTTTTGGGGGGGGTTCTGGCTGAGGTAAATGGGGAGGGGGGTCCTGATACCTCCCCCGGGGTGAATGGGGGGGGTCATTTGGGGTGAGATAAATGGGGGGGGGGTTAAACCCTTCGAGGGGGTGGGGGGATATTTGGGGGGGCTGCCCTGTATTTGGGTCCCCCTCATTGAGTCCTTGATCCCCCCAAATCCCTGTTTTTCACCCCAAATTAAGGGGGGGGGGGGGACACCCAGCACATTTGGGTCTTAAAGGGCCAGCACAGCTTTTAGGGAGGGGGTCTTGGGAGGGGGGGGCTGTTTTGGGGGTGTTGGGGTGTCAGGGGAAGGCCTGGGGTGGTTTTGGGGTGTCAAGGGGGGATCTGGTGGGGTTTGGGGGGAAATTGGGGGGGTTTAGGAGTGTCTGGGGGGGTTGGGGTGTCAGGGGGGTCTGGGGGAATCGGGGGTGTCAGAAGGGGGTCTGGGAGGGATTTGGGTTGTGTTGGGGGGGTGTCAGGGGATTTTGGGGATTTGGGATGTCTGGGGGGGTTGGGGGCTTTTTTGGGGTGTCAAAAGGGGGTCTGGGAGGGATTTGAGTTGTGTTGGGGGGGTTGGGGGTCTGGAGGGGTTTGGGGGGGGATTTGGGGGTGTTTAGGGGTGTCAGGGGGGGCTTTGGGTGTTTGGGGGGCCTGGGGGCTTTTTTAGGGTGTCAGAAGGGGGTCTGGGAGGGATTTGGGGGTGTTTAGGGGTGTGAGGGGGGCTTTGGGTGTTTGGGGTGTTTGAGGGGCCTGGGGGCTTTTTTGGGGTGTCAGAAGGGGGTCTGGGAGGGATTTGGGTTGTGTTCGGGGGGTTGTGATTGGGGAGAATCAGAAGGGGGGGGGGATCAGACCCCACACCTGCTTTTGGGGTGCAGCCCCCTCTTTACCCCCCAAAACACGTCTGGGACCCCCAAAATATATTTGGGACCCCCCCCCAAAACACAGGTGGGACCCCCCAAAACACACCTGAGACCTCCCAAAACACACCTGGAACCCCCAAAACAGGTCTGGGGCTCCCCAAAAAACACCTGGGACCCCCCAAAAAACACCTGGGACCCCCCAAAAAACACCTGGGACCCCCCAAAACACACCTGGGACCCCCCAAACCAGACCTGGGACCCCCCTAAACACACCTGGGACCCCTCAAACCACACCTGGGACCCCCAAAACACATCTGGGACCCCCCAGAACACATCTGGGACCCCCCAGAACACACCTGGGACCCCCCAAAACACACCTGGGACCCCCAAAACACACCTGGGACCCCCAAACCAGACCTGGGACCCCCAAAACCACACCTGGGACCCCCCTAAACACATCTGGGACCCCCCAGAACACACCTGGGACCCCCAAAACAGGCCTGGGGCTCCCCAAAACACATCTGGGACCCCCCAAACACATCTGGGACCCCCCAAACACATCTAGGACCCCCCCAAACACATCTGGGACCCCTCAAAACACATCTGGGACCCCCAAAACACACCTGGGACCCCCCAAAACACACCTGGGACCCCCAAAACAGGCCTGGGGCTCCCCAAAACCACATCTGGGACCCCCCAAACACATCTGGGACCCCCCAGAACACATCTGGGACCCCCCAAAACCACATCTGGGACCCCCCAAACCACACCTGGGACCCCCCAAACCACACCTGGGACCCCCCAAACCACACCTGGGACCCCCAAACCACACCTGGGACCCCCCAAACCACACCTGGGACCCCCAAAGCACAGGTGGGACCCCCAAAATACATCTGGGACCCCCCTAAACACATCTAGGACCCCCAAACCATATCTGGGACCCTCCAAAACACATCTGGGACCCCCCAAAACACACCTGGGACCCCCCCAAAATACAACTGGGACCCCTAAAACAGACCTGGGCCTCCCCAAAACACACGTGGGACCCCCAATATATTTGAGACCCCCCAAAACACATCTGGGACCCCCCAAACCACATCTGGGACCCTCCAAAACACATCTGGGACCCCCAAAACACACCTGGGACCCCCAAAACACATCTGGGACCCCCAAAACACACCTGGGACCCCCCAAACCACATCTGGGACCCCCAAAACACACCTGGGACCCCCCAAACACACCTGGGACCCCCAAAACACACCTGGGACCCCCCAAACCACACCTGGGACCCCCCAAACCAGACCTGCCCCCCCCTCACCCCCCCCCCCCCAGGGCGCCCCGGGCTGGGCTGGGCGCGGCCCTGATAAGGTGGGTGTGGGAGCACTGGGAGCACTGGGAGGGCACTGGGGGTGGGGAGACGGGGTGAAGGCCGCACTGGGAGCACTGGGAGCACTGGGAGCTGGGTAAGGGCTGCACTGGGAGCACTGGGAGCACTGGGAGCTGGGTAAGGGCTGCACTGGGAGCACTGGGAGCACTGGGAGCTGGGTAAGGGCTGCACTGGGAGCACTGGGAGCACTGGGAGCTGGGTAGGGGCTGCACTGGGAGCACTGGGAGCTGGGTAAGGGCTGCACTGGGAGCACTGGGAGCTGGGTAAGGGCTGCACTGGGAGCACTGGGAGCTGGGTAAGGGCTGCACTGGGAGCACTGGGAGCTGGGTAAGGGCTGCACTGGGAGCACTGGGAGCACTGGGAGCTGGGTAGGGGCTGCACTGGGAGCACTGGGAGCACTGGGAGCTGGGTAAGGGCTGCACTGGGAGCACTGGGAGCACTGGGAGCTGGGTAAGGGCTGCACTGGGAGCACTGGGAGCACTGGGTGGCAGGGGGCAAGGGTGAAGGCCGCACTGTGAGCACTGGGAGCCAAGTAAACCCTGTACTGGGAGCACTGGGAGTTGGCCCAGAGGGAGTGTGTGTGCTGGGAGCGCCGTGTGAGGTCTGTACTGGGAGCACTGGGAGTACCAGGTCTTGCTGGGAGCCAGGAATGGCGGTTACTGGTGTTACTGGGAGCTGGCAATAGCAGCTGGTAGGGATGCTGGGAGCTGGCAATGGTGGTTACTGGGTATACTGGGAGCCAGGAATGATGGTTACTGGTGTTACTGGGAGCTGGCAATAGCAGCTGGTAGGTATACTGGGAGCTGGCAATGGTGGTTACTGGGTATACTGGGAGCTGGGAATAGCGGTTACTGGTGTTACTGGGAGCTGGCAATAGCAGCTGGTAGGGATACTGGGAGCTGGCAATGGTGGTTACTGGGTATACTGGGAGCTGGGAATAGCGGTTACTGGTGTTACTGGGAGCTGGCAGTGGTGGCTACTGGGTATACTGGGAGCACTGGGAACTGGGTATGATAGTTGATGGTGTTGCTGGAACCAAGTGTGAGCTACTGGGTATACTGGGATTACTGGGGCCTTGGAATGATGGGGAAGGGTCTTACTGGGGGTACTGGGAAAGTGAGTGATGGGTACTGGGAGGACTGGGAATGGAGGTGACAGGTACTGGGGATACTGGGAGCTGGGAGCACCAGTACTGGTCATACTGGGAGCATCAGTACTGGTCATACTGGGAGCAGCACCCAGGCTCAAAGTGGTCCCAGTATGGCACTGGGAGGGGGTTCCAGTGCTCCCAGTGCTCCCAGTAACGGTCTGCCCCTCCCCCCAGTCCCAGGCCATGGCTGGTGCGTAGCCCCTCCCCCACCGGACCTGGGACCTTCTGACACGTGAGTGCCCCTCCCCCCACGGCCCCTCCCCCTGCATGCCCCCTCCCCCTCCTGCCCCGTCGCGTGTCAATGGCGTGTCCGTGCGCACACGTGTGTGTGTGGGGGGGAGGGGACACGTGTGTTGCGTGTGTGTGTGACATGCAGGGTCACGTGTGTGTGACACCAGGTCTTGTGGGGTCACGTGTGTGAGGGGGACACGCGTGGGGTCACGTGTGCGTGGCCGGGTCTTGTGGGGTCACACGTGTGTCCCTCTGCACACGTGTCACAGAGCACACGCGTGTGACCAAGTGTTAGTGTGTGCACACACGTGTGTAACGTGTCAGTGTGTGCACACACGTGTGTAATACATGTTAGTGAGTGCACACACATGTGTAATACATTAGTGAGTGCACACGTGTGTAACATGTTAGTGTGCACACACACGTGTGTGATACATGTTAGTGAGTGCCCACACGTGTGTAACATGTTAGTGAGTGCACACACGTGTGACAGGTGTCAGTGTGTGCACACACATGTGTAATACATATTAGTGAGTGCACACACGTGTGTAACGTGTCAGTGTGTGCACACACGTGTGTAATACATGTTAGTGAGCACACACACATGTGTAACATGTTAGCGTGTGCACACACGTGTGACAGGCGTTAGAGGGCGTGCAACGCGTGTTGGTGTCACAGGTCACACGTGCTGGACACACCATGAGGTGCTGGCACACACACGTCACTGTTACACACGTGTGTTACACACGTGGGAGCACCACACGTGTGTTGTGTGGCCAGGGCAGTGTCACACGCGTGTCCAATGCACAGGATGGTGTCACACACGTGTCACATGGGCAGTATGATGCCACACACGTGTCAAATGCACAGGATGGTGTCACACACGTGTCACATGGGCAGGATGGTGCCACACATGTGTTCCACACCCAGGACAGTGTCACACACGTGTTACATGCGCAGGACAATGTCATACATGCGTTACATGCCCAGGGCAGTGTCACGCACGTGTTACATGGACAGGGCAGTGTCACACACGTGTTACATGGACAGGGCAGTGTCACACACGTGTTACATGCGCAGGACAATGTCATACATGCGTTACATGCCCAGGGCAGTGTCACGCACGTGTTACATGGACAGGGCAGTGTCACACACGTGTTACATGGACAGGGCAGTGTCACACACGTGTTACATGTGCAGGACAATGTCACACATGCGTTACATGCCCAGGGCAGTGTCACACACGTGTTACATGGACAGGGCAGTGTCACACACGTGTTACATGGACAGGGCAGTGTCACACACGTGCTACAAGGACAGGGCAGTGTCACACACGTGTTACATGGACAGGGCAGTGTCACACACGTGTTACATGGACGTGGCAGTGTCACACACGTGCTACAAGGACAGGGCAGTGTCACACACGTGTTACAAGGACAGGGCAGTGTCACACACGTGCCACATGCACAGGACAGTGTCACACACGTGTTACATGGACAGGGCAGTGTCACACACGTGTCACATGGACATGGCAGTGTCACACACGTGTTACATGTCCAGAGCAGTGTCATACACATGTCAAATGCACAGGGCAGTGTTACACACGTGTCACATGAGCAGGACAGTGCCACACTCGTGTCACATGTCCAGGACAGTGTCACACATGTGTTTCGTGGACAGGGCAGTGTCACACACGTGTCATTTGTATAGGGACAGCATCACGTACATGTCATGTGGACAGGAGAGTGTCACTCACATGTTTCATGGACATGGCAGTGTCACACACGTGTCACATGCACAGGACAGTGTCACACACGTGTTCCATGCCAAGGACAGTGTCACACACGTGTCACATGGACATGGCAGTGTCACACACGTGTTCCATGTCCAGGACGGTGTCACACATGTGTCACATGGACAGAACAGTGTCACACACGTGTTCCACGCCCAGGACAATGTCACACACGTGTCACATGCCCAGGACGGTGTCACACACGTGTTACATGCACAGGGCAGTGTCACACACGTGTTCCACGCCCAGGACAGTGTCACACACGTGTTCCACACCCAGGACAGTGTCACACACGTGTTACATGGACAGGGCAGTGTCACACACGTGTCAAATGTCCAGGACAATGTCACACACGTGTTACATGCACAGGGCAGTGTCACACACGTGTTCCACACCCAGGACAATGTCACACACGTGTTTCATGGACAGGGCAGTGTCACACACGTGTTCCACACCCAGGACAGTGTCACACATGTCCCACCCTGAGCACACGCGGTTCCACGCATGTACAACCCCATCACACGTGTCCCCCCCGAGCACACGCGGTTCCACGCGTGTACAACCCCGTCACACGTGTCCCACACACGTCACACGTGTGTTCTCGCACGCTTGGCGCCCCCTTGTGGCCACGCCCACCCCCATCCCCGTGTCCCCTCCCCCGTGGCTCCGTCGCGGCTCTCGCCCCTCCCCCCCTCCCACGCGTGTCCCTGTCACGGGTCACTCGCCCGCCCCTCCCCCACCCCCACAACCCGTGACTCACCCGCCCCTCCCCCACCCGCTGCCCCTCCCCCACCCCCCCATCCTGGGGTCTGCTGGGCCAGGAGGGGGGACACGCCTGGGACACGCCTGGGTCACGCGTGGGACACGTGTGTGGCCTGGCCGGGGTGGTGGCACCAGGGGACACGGTGGTGACAACGTCACACGCGTGGGGAGGACCTCGGTGTCGTCACGGGTGGGGTCAGGTGTGGGGTCAGGTGTGGGGTCAGGTGTAGGGTCAGGTGTGGGTTCAGGTGTGGGGTCACGTGTGGGGTCACCTGAGGGGTCACACGCGTGTCCCGTGCGGGTCTGGGGGGTTGTCCCTGTCACCGGGTGTCACCTGCCCTCGTGTCCCCCCTGTCCCCACATGTCACCCCGTGTCACCTGTCACCTCGTCTTGGTGCCCCCATGTCCCTGTGTCACCTCCGTGTCCCTACCTGTCACCCCGTGGCTGCTGTGCCACTGTCACCTGTCACCTTGTCAGGGTGTCCCGGTGTCCCCGTGTCACCCCGTGTCCGGGTGCCCCAGTGTACCCCTGTGTCACCCTGTGTCTGCTGTCCCAGTGTCCCCATGTGCCACCCCGTGTCACCTGTCACCCTGTGTCTGCTGTCCCAGTGTCCCCGTGTCACCCCATGTCCCTGTGTGTCCCCCCGTGTCCCCACGTGCCCCCTGTCCCGTGTCCCTGTGTGTTCCCCCGTGTCCTTGCGTGTCCCCTGATCTCTGTGTCCCCGTGTCCCACGTGTGTCTGTGCCCCCCATGTCCCCTCATGTCCCCACCCGTGTCCCCATGTCCCCCCATGTCCCTCTCTGCCCGTGTGTTCATGTCCTCGTGTCCCCCCACATACCCAATGTCCCCCCATCCCCCCAATGTCCCCCCAATGTCCCCACATGTCCCCAATGTCCTCCCATGTCCCCCCGATGTCCCCTCATCCCCCAATGTCCCCAATGTTCCCCCAATGTGTCCCCAATGTCCCCAATGTCCCCCAATGTCCCCAATGTTCCCCCAATGTGTCCCCAATGTCCCCCATGTCCCCCATGTCCCCCCATCCCCCCAATGTCCCCCCACTGTCCCCCCATGTCCCCAATGTCCCCCCCATCCCCCCAATGTCCCCCCATCCCCCAATGTCCCCCCATGTCCCCCCATGTCCCCAATGTCCCCCCATGTCCCCAATGTCCCCCCAATGTGTCCCCAATGTTCCCCCAATGTGTCCCCAATGTCCCCCCACGTCCCCCATGTCCCCAATGTCCCCCCAATGTCCCCAATGTTCACCCAATGTCCCCCCATCCCCCCAATGTCCCCCCAATGTTCCCAATGTCCCCCAATGTCCCCAATGTCCCCCCAATGTCCCCAATGTCCCCCCATGTCCCCAATGTCCCCCCATGTCTCCTCCATGTCCCCAATGTCCCCCCATCCCCCAAATGTCCCCCTACTGTCCCCCCATGTCTCCAATGTCCCCCCCATGTGCCCCCCATGTCCCCAATGTCCCCCCATGTCCCCCATGTCCCCAATGTCCCCCCATGTCCCCCATGTCCCCAATGTCCCCCCATCCCCCCAATGTCCCCCCAATGTCCCCCAATGTCCCCCCATGTCCCCCCAATGTCCCCCCAATGTCCCCCCAATGTCCCCAATGTCCCCCCAATGTCCCCCCAATGTCCCCAATGTCCCCCAATGTCCCCCCAATGTCCCCAATGTTCACCCAATGTCCCCCCATCCCCCCAATGTCCCCCCAATGTTCCCAATGTCCCCCCATGTCCCCAATGTCCCCCCATGTCTCCTCCATGTCCCCAATGTCCCCCCATCCCCCAAATGTCCCCCCACTGTCCCCCCATGTCTCCAATGTCCCCCCCATGTGCCCCCCATGTCCCCAATGTCCCCCCATGTCCCCCATGTCCCCAATGTCCCCCCATGTCCCCCATGTCCCCAATGTCCCCCCATCCCCCCAATGTCCCCCCAATGTCCCCCCATGTCCCCCATGTCCCCAATGTCCCCCCAATGTCCCCCCAATGTCCCCCCAATGTCCCCAATGTCCCCCAATGTCCCCCCAATGTCCCCAATGTTCACCCAATGTCCCCCCATCCCCCCAATGTCCCCCCAATGTTCCCAATGTCCCCCCATGTCCCCAATGTCCCCCCAATGTTCCCAATGTCCCCCCATCCCCCCAATGTCCCCCCAATGTCCCCCCATGTCCCCCATGTCCCCAATGTCCCCCCATGTCTCCTCCATGTCCCCAATGTCCCCCCATCCCCCAAATGTCCCCCCACTGTCCCCCCATGTCCCCAATGTCCCCCCATGTCCCCAATGTCCCCCCAATGTGTCCCCAATGTTCCCCCAATGTGTCCCCAATGTCCCCCCACGTCCCCCATGTCCCCAATGTCCCCCCAATGTCCCCAATGTCCCCCCATGTCCCCAATGTCCCCCCAATGTCCCCAATGTTCCCCCAATGTGTCCCCAATGTCCCCCCACGTCCCCCATGTCCCCAATGTCCCCCCATGTCCCCCATGTCCCCAATGTTCCCCCAATGTCCCCCCATCCCCCCAATGTCCCCCCCGTCCCACCAATGTCCCCTCATCCCCCAATGTCCCCCCCCCATCCCCCCGATGTCCCCCTGTGTCGTCCCCCCCCATCTCCACCCGTGTCCTCCCCACCCCGGGATTCCCCCTCCCCCCCCCCCCCCGCCGCGTCACGGGCGGCTGTGACGTCACCGTTGGGGGGGAAGGGAGGGGACACCCCCGCGGGCCTCGGTGACTCACCCGGCCCCCCCTCCCCCCCCCCACGGTGTCACCACGCGGTGCCGGCGACACCGGCACGGCACACGCGGGACACTCACGGCCCGGGGCACACGCGGGACGGGTGAGGGGACACGGGGGGGACACGGGGGGGACACGGGGGGGGTCGTGGGGGGGACACAGGAGGGGTTGCAGAGGGAGGGGTGAGATGGAGGGGGTCGGGGGGTCCCACGTGTGTGGCCGTGGGTCACCGGTGGGGGGTCACGCGTGTGCAGCTGTGGGTCACGCGTGTTGGGGGTCACGGGTGTGCGGCTGTGGGTCACGCGTGTTGAGGGTCACGCGTGGGGTCGTGGGTCACTCGTGGCTGCAGACGGGTGTGTGATGGTGTCACGCGTGTGTGTGACCGTGGGTCACGCTGGGTGGGGGGTCACGCTCGTGTGTGGCCGTGGGTCACGCGTGTTTTGGGTCATGCGTGTTTAGGGTCACGCGTGTGGCTGTGAGTCGCACACGCGTGTGGCTGGGGGTCACTGGTTGGGGGTCACGCGTGTGACTGTGGGTCACCATCACCCGCGTGTGTCACTGTCACGTGTGTGTCACTGTCACCCGTGTGTGTCACTGTCACCTGCGTGTGTCACTGTCACCCGTGTCACCCTCACCCGTGTGTCACCCTGCGTGTCCCGGGGGGTCCCAGGGGGGTCCTGGGGGTGCCCCACGTGTGTCATCACGTGTCAGGGCGTGTCCCCCCCTTCCCGCTCCCCGTGGGTGTTCGGGGGGATCCCCTCGGATCGCTCCTCCCCCCCGTGACGTCACGGGACACCCCCGAAATTCCTCACCCCGTGGGGGCGGCTGTGACGTCACGGCTGGAGGGGGGGGGGGAGATGGGGGGAGGTCCCGCCCCAGGGAGGGGGGTCCTGACTCAGAACCGCCCCCCAAACTGACCCCAATTCCCCCCAATTTCCCCCAATTTTCCCCCCAGTTCCCCCATCTCTTCCCCATTTACCTCACAGGGGGCGGGGTCTCTCCCTGCCCCGCCCTCCCCTCTTCTCATTGGCCAGCGTTGTCCTGACCCCCATCTCCCATTGGTCGCCCTCAGGCCGGACGGGAGCGATGATTGGCTGCTCGGCGAGGGGCGCGCTGTGATTGGCCCGTTCCTGGAGAGCGTCGCGGGATAGGTGAGGGGGCGGGGTCTGGGTTGAGGGGGCGGGGTTTGTGGTGAGGGAGTGGGGTCTGTGGGTCAGCCAAGGCCCCGCCCACTTCCGCACCACGTGATTTCCAGCGTCTGCCGCCCCCTCCCAACCGGGGGGGGGGGGGGCATAAATGGCCCCGAAATGTCCTAAAACGGCCCCAAAGTGTCCCAAAACTGCCCCAAAAGCTGGCATAAAATTGCCCCAGAATTGTCCCAAAACTGCCCCAAAATGTCCCAAAACTGCCCCAAAGTGTCCCCAAACTGCCCCAAAATGTTCCAAAACTGCCCCAAAAGCTGGCATAAAATTGCCCCAGAATTGTCCCAAAACTGCTCCAAACTGCCCCAAAATGTCCCAAAACTGCCCCAAAGTGTCCCGAAAGTGCCCCAAAACTGCCCCAAAAGCTGGCAAAAAATTGCCCCAGAATTGTCCCAAAACTGCCCCAAGATGTCCCAAAACTGCCCCAAAATGTCCCCAAACTGCTCCAGAGTGCCCCAAAACTGCCCCAAAAACTGGCATAAAATTACCCCGGAATTGGCCCAAAACTGCCCCCCTTTTGCCCCCGTAAGTGCCCCCTTTACCCTATAAATGCCCCCCACCACCCCATAACCCCCCTGAGCGCCCCCTTTGCCCCCAACCCCCCCGTAGCCCCCCCAAATTGCCCCCTAACCCCCCCCGTGCCCCCCAGGTGTATGTGGCAGTGAGGGAGGGGCCACCCCCGCCCAGCAGCCGCCCCCTCCCCCCCCCCACGGGGGGGCCCTGGGGGGACCCAGCCCCCCCCGCCCCAGGAGTGGTGAGTGGGGGGCTTGGGGTTATTTGGGGGGTTATTTGGGGGGTTATTTGGGGGGTTATGGGGCTGTTTGGGGGGTTATTTGGGGGGTTATGGGGCTGGGTTTGGGGGGGTTATTTGGGGGTTATGGGGCTGGGTTTGGGGGGGTTATTTGGGGGTTATGGGGCTGTTTGGGGGGTTATTTGGGGGTTATGGGGCTGTTTGGGGGGTTATTTGGGGGTTATTTGGGGGGTTATTTGGAGGGTTATTTGGGGGGTTATGGGGCTGTTTGGGGGGTTATTTGGGGGGTTGTGGGGCTGGGTTTGGGGGGTTATTTGGGGGTTATTTGGGGGGTTATTTGGAGGGTTATTTGGGGGGTTATGGGGCTGTTTGGGGGGTTATTTGGGGGGTTATGGGGCTGTTTGGGGGGTTATTTGGGGGGTTATGGGGCTGGGTTTGGGGGGGTTATTTGGGGGTTATGGGGCTGTTTGGGGGGTTATTTGGGGGGTTGTGGGGCTGGGTTTGGGGGGTTATTTGGGGGGTTATGGGGCTGGGTTTGGGGGGGTTATTTGGGGGTTATTTGGGGGGTTATTTGGAGGGTTATGGGGCTGGGTTTGGGGGGTTATTTGGGGGGTTATGGGGCTGGGTTTGGGGGGGTTATTTGGGGGGTTATTTGGGGGGTTGTGGGGCTGGGTTTGGGGGGTTATTTGGGGGGTTATGGGGCTGTTTGGGGGGTTATTTGGGGGGTTATTTGGGGGGTTGTGGGGCTGGGTTTGGGGGGTTATTTGGGGGGTTATGGGGCTGGGTTTGGGGGGGTTATTTGGGGGGTTATGGGGCTGTTTGGGGGGTTATTTGGGGGGTTATTTGGGGGGTTGTGGGGCTGGGTTTGGGGGGTTATTTGGGGGGTTATGGGGCTGTTTGGGGGGTTATTTGGGGGGTTATTTGGGGGGTTATGGGGCTGGGTTTGGGGGGTTATTTGGGGGGTTATGGGGCTGTTTGGGGGGTTATTTGGGGGTTATGGGGCTCTTTGGGGGGGTTATTTGGGGGGTTATGGGGCTGGGTTTGGGGGGTTATTTGGGGGGTTATGGGGCTGTTTGGGGGGTTATTTGGGGGGTTATTTGGGGGTTATGGGGCTGTTTGGGGGGTTATTTGGGGGGTTATGGGGCTGTTTGGGGGGTTATTTGGGGGTTATTTGGGGGGTTATTTGGAGGGTTATTTGGGGGGTTATGGGGCTGTTTGGGGGGTTATTTGGGGGGTTGTGGGGCTGGGTTTGGGGGGTTATTTGGGGGTTATTTGGGGGGTTATTTGGAGGGTTATTTGGGGGGTTATGGGGCTGTTTGGGGGGTTATTTGGGGGGTTATGGGGCTGTTTGGGGGGTTATTTGGGGGGTTATGGGGCTGGGTTTGGGGGGGTTATTTGGGGGTTATGGGGCTGTTTGGGGGGTTATTTGGGGGGTTGTGGGGCTGGGTTTGGGGGGTTATTTGGGGGGTTATGGGGCTGGGTTTGGGGGGGTTATTTGGGGGTTATTTGGGGGGTTATTTGGAGGGTTATGGGGCTGGGTTTGGGGGGTTATTTGGGGGGTTATGGGGCTGGGTTTGGGGGGGTTATTTGGGGGGTTATTTGGGGGGTTGTGGGGCTGGGTTTGGGGGGTTATTTGGGGGGTTATGGGGCTGTTTGGGGGGTTATTTGGGGGGTTATTTGGGGGGTTGTGGGGCTGGGTTTGGGGGGTTATTTGGGGGGTTATGGGGCTGGGTTTGGGGGGGTTATTTGGGGGGTTATGGGGCTGTTTGGGGGGTTAGTTGGGGGGGTTATTTGGGGGGGTTGTGGGGCTGGGTTTGGGGGGTTATTTGGGGGGTTATGGGGCTGTTTGGGGGTTATTTGGGGGGTTATTTGGGGGGTTATGGGGCTGGGTTTGGGGGGTTATTTGGGGGGTTATGGGGCTGTTTGGGGGGTTATTTGGGGGTTATGGGGCTCTTTGGGGGGTTATTTGGGGGGTATGGGGCTGGGTTTGGGGGGTTATTTGGGGGTTATGGGGCTGGGTTTGGGGGGGTTATTTGGGGGTTATGGGGCTGTTTGGGGGGTTATTTGGGGGTTATGGGGCTGTTTGGGGGTTATTTGGGGGGTTATTTGGGGGGTTATGGGGCTGGGTTTGGGGGGTTATTTGGAGGGTTATGGGGCTGTTTGGGGGGTTATTTGGGGGGTTATGGGGCTGTTTGGGGGTTATTTGGGGGGGTTATTTGGGGGGTTATGGGGCTGGGTTTGGGGGGTTATTTGGGGGGTTATGGGGCTGTTTGGGGGGTTATTTGGGGGTTATGGGGCTGGGTTTGGGGGGTTATTTGGGGGTTATGGGGCTGGGTTTGGGGGGTTATTTGGAGGGTTATGGGGCTGGGTTTGGGGGGGTTATTTGGGGGGTTATGGGGCTGTTTGGGGGGTTATTTGGGGGGTTATTTGGGGGTTATGGGGCTGGGTTTGGGGGGGTTATTTGGGGGGTTATGGGGCTGTTTGGGGGTTATTTGGGGGGTTATGGGGCTGGGTTTGGGAGGTTATTTGGAGGGTTATGGGGCTGTTTGGGGGGTTATTTGGGGGGTTATTTGGGGGGTTATGGGGCTGGGTTTGGGGGGTTATTTGGGGGGTTATGGGGCTGGGTTTGGGGTACTCGTGGGTCTGGGGGGATTTGTGGGTCGGGGGGGTGTCAAGGGGTTATCTGTGGATAGGGACAGACATTTGGGTCTGGGGGATGTCTGTGGGTCAGGGGGGTTTCAAGGGGTTGTCTTTGGGTCGGGGGGGTCTCTGTGGGTCCATGGGGTGTCTGTGGGTCTGGGGGGTTCTCTGTGGGTCTGAGGGGTGTCTGTGGATCCATGGGGTGTCTGTGGATCCATGGGGTGTTTGTGGATCCATGGGGTGTCTGTGGGTCCGTGGGGTGTCTGTGTGTCTGTGGGGTGTCTGTGGGTCCATGGGGTGTTTGTGGGTCGGTGTCCAATGTGTGGGTCCAGGGGGGGTGTCTGTGTGTCCGTGGGGTATCTGTGGGTCCATGGGGTGTCTGTGTGTCTGTGGGGTGTCTGTGGATCCATGGGGTGTCTCTGGGTCCATGGGGTGTCTGTGGGTTTCGGGGGGTGTCTGTGTGTCTGTGGGGTGTCTGTGGGGTGTCTGTGGATCCATGGGGTGTCTCTGGGTCCATGGGGTGTCTGTGGGTTTCGGGGGGTGTCTGTGGGTTTGGGGGGGTGTCTGTGGGTCCGTGGGGTGTCTGTGGGTTTGGGGGGGTGTCTGTGGGTTTGGGGGGTGTCTGTGTGTCTGTGGGGTGTCTGTGTGTCCATGGGGTGTCTGTGGGTTTGGGGAGTGTCTGTGGATCCATGGGGTGTCTGTGGGTCCGTGGGGTGTCTGTGGGTCCGTGTCCAACGTGTGGGCCCAGGGGGGGTGTCTGTGTATCTGTGGGGTGTCTGTGGGTCCGTGGGGTGTCTGTGTGTCCGTGGGGTATCTGTGGGTCCATGGGGTGTCTGTGTGTCCGTGGGGTGTCTGTGGGTCCGTGGGGTGTCTGTGTGTCGTGGGGTGTCTGTGGGGTGTCCGTGGGGTGTCTGTGGGTCCGTGGGGTGTCTGTGGGTCCGTGTCCCAACGTGTGGGTCCCCCCCAGGTCGATGCATCGCGCGGTGGAGCCCCTGGGGGGCCGGGCCCGGACGGGACCCCTTCGCCGTGGGGAGCCTGGGCTGCGGCGGGGGCTGGGCCGGCTGCCCCCCCCCGGGCCTGGCTGCCCCCCCCCCAGGTACGACCCCCTAATGACCCCCTAATGACCCCCCAGTGACCCCCTAATGACCCCCTAATGACCCCCCTAATGACCCCCTAATGACCCCCCTAATGACCCCCCTAATGACCCCCCAACTTCCCCCCCCCGGGCCTGGCTGCCCCCCCCAGGTATGACCCCCTAATGACCCCCTAATGACCCCCTAATGACCCCCCAGTGACCCCCTAATGACCCCCCTAATGACCCCTGGCTGCCCCCCCCCAGGTATGACCCCCCAGTGACCCCCTAATGACCCCCCAATGACCCCTAACGACCCCCCAACTGCCCCCCCCGGGCCTGGCTGCCCCCCCCCAGGTACGACCCCCCAGTGACCCCCTAATGACCCCCCAGTGACCCCCTAATGACCCCCTAATGACCCCCTAATGACCCCCTAATGACCCCCCTAAATGACCCCCCAACTTCCCCCCCCCGGGCCTGGCTGCCCCCCCCCAGGTATGACCCCCTAATGACCCCCTAATGACCCCCCAGTGACCCCCTAATGACCCCCCTAATGACCCCTGGCTGCCCCCCCCCAGGTATGACCCCCCAGTGACCCCCTAATGACCCCCCAATGACCCCCTAACGACCCCCCAACTGCCCCCCCGGGCCTGGCTGCCCCCCCCCAGGTACGACCCCCCAGTGACCCCCTAATGACCCCCCAGTGACCCCCTAATGACCCCCTAATGACCCCCCTAATGACCCCCCTAATGACCCCCCAACTTCCCCCCCCCGGGCCTGGCTGCCCCCCCCCAGGTATGACCCCCTAATGACCCCCTAATGACCCCCCTAATGACCCCCCTAATGACCCCCTAATGACCCCTAACTGCCCCCCCCCCGGGCCTGGCTGCCCCCCCCAGGTATGACCCCCTAATGACCCCCTAATGACCCCCTAATGACCCCCCTAATGACCCCCCTAATGACCCCCTAATGACCCCTAACTGCCCCCCCCCCGGGCCTGCTGCCCCCCCCAGGTATGACCCCCTAATGACCCCTTAATGACCCCCCAATGACCCCCCTAATGACCACTTAATGACCTCCCTAATGACCCCCTCAGTGACCCCTCAACTGGCCCCCCCGGGCCTGGCTGACCCCCCCCAGGTATGACCCCCTAATGACCCCCAGTGACCCCCCTAATGACCCCCTAATGTCCCCCTAATGACCCCCCTAATGACCCCCTAATGACCCCCCAACTGAACCCTCCGTGCCCCCCAGTGACCCCCCAAATGACACCCCCCCAGGGGTCTCATATGGTTTTGGGGGGGGGGAACGTCCCTGTATTTGAGGGGGTCCCTAATCCAGCCCCCCCCCATTTTGGCCCCTCTCAGGGGGTCCCATATCCCTTTTGGGGGGTGTCCCTGTATTTCGGGGGTGTCCCTGTATTTGGGGGGGTCCCTAATCCAGCCCCCCCCCCCATTTCTGCCCCTCTCAGGGGTCCCATATCCCTTCTGAGGGGGGTCCCTGTATTTGGGGGGGGTCCTGTATTTGGGGGGGTCCCTGTATTTGGGGGTGTCCCTGTATTTGGGGGGGTCCCTAATCCAGCCCCCCCCCCCATTTCTGCCCCTCTCAGGGGTCCCATATCCCTTCTGAGGGGGGGTCCCTGTATTTGGGGGGGGGCCCTGTATTTGGGGGGGTCCCTGTATTTGGGGAGGGGTCTCTGTATTTGGGGGGGGGTCCCTAATCCAGCCCCCCCCCCAGGTGCTCCTCCAGCCTCGGGCCGGCGCCGCTGCCCCCCCACCTCGTGCCCCCCCCCAGCGGAAATGGGGGGCCCCCCCTCCCCACAAGGCCTTCTACCCCCCGGGGTAAGTGGTGACCCCCCCCCAAAATGTGTGTCCCCCCCCTGCCACTCAGGGGTCCCTGAGACCCTCCCCCAAATTCCCACTCTTGGGGTCCCTTGGGGGGGTGTTGTGGGTGTGAGACCCCCCCCAAATTCCCTCTCAGGTGTCCCTGGGGGGTCCCTGTGATTCTGACCCCCCCCCAGATGTCCCCAATGTCCCCCTGCCCCCCCCAGGGCCCCCCTGGACCCCTGCAGGGCTGTGTTTGGGGGTCCCTGTCACTCTGACCCCCCCAATGTCCCCAATGTCCCCCCCCATGTCCCCCCCCCTGGACCCCTTGCAGGGCTGTGTTTGGGGTCCCTGTCACTCTGACCCCCCCAATGTCCCCAATGTCCCCAACGTCCCCAATGTCCCCAATGTCCCCCCAGGGCCCCCCCCCGGCCCCCCCTGGACCCCCTGCAGGGCTGTGTTTGGGGGTCCCTGTCACTCTGACCCCCCCAATGTCCCCAATGTTTCCCCCCATGTCCCCCCCCCTGGACCCCCTGCAGGGCTGTGTTTGGGGGTCCCTGTCACTCTGACCCCCCCAATGTCCCCAACGTCCCAATGTCCCCAATGTCCCCCCAGGGCCCCCCCCCGGCCCCCCCTGGACCCCCTGCAGGGCTGTGTTTGGGGGTCCCCAATGTCCCCAATGTCCCCGATGTCCCCAACGTCCCCGATGTCCCCAATGTCCCCAATGTCCCCCCAGGGCCCCCCCCCGGCCCCCCCTGGACCCCCTGCAGGGCTGTGTGCGGGCGCTGCAGCCCTGGGACCCCCCGGCCCCGAAGCCCCCCCCGAGCTGGAGGAGCCCCCCCCGAGCTGCCACCACGGGCGGCACCGCGGCCACATCAGCGGCCATCGAGGGGACATCGGCGGCCACCGAGGGGACATCGGCGGCCACCGCGGGGACATCAGCGGCCACCGAGGGGACATTGGTGGCCACAGAGGGGACATTGGTGGCCACAGAGGGGA
>JAWZSU010000048.1:138566-274237 GCA_038380795.1 Pyrocephalus nanus
CAGCCCACACCACCATCGCCAAGTACGCCACCATTGGGGGGGCCAAGGTGACATTGGGGGGCTGAAGTGACATTGGGGGGGCCAAGGTGACATTGAGGTGGCTGAAGTGACACTGGGGGGGGCTGAAGTGACACTGGAGGGGCTGAGGTGACATTGGGGGGCCAAGGTGACATTGAGGTGGCTGAAGTGACACTGGGGGGGGCTGAAGTGACACTGGAGGGGCTGAGGTGACACTGGGGGGGCTGAAGTGACATTGGGGATGGCTGAAGTGACATTGGGGGGGGCTGAAGTGACACTGGAGGGGCTGAGGTGACACTGGGGGGGCTGAAGTGACATTGGGGATGGCTGAAGTGACATTGGGGGGGCTGAAGTGACACTGGAGGGGCTGAGGTGCCGCCTGAGGTGCCACCTGAGGTGCCACTGTCCCCACAGGAGGACAAGGACAGCGAGGATGAGGAGGCCGAGGAGCCCGACAGCACCACCGAGACCCCCCCCAGGTGGGGACACCCCCGGGGTCCCCTCTTGGGGACATCTTTGGGGGGAAGGGGGGTGGGAAATGTCACCCCCTTGCCAACCCCGGGCCACTTAGGGGGGTCCTGGTGTCCCCAGGGGTGTCCCCAGGGTGTCACTGTGTCCTTGGGGGGTGTCCTGGTGTCCCCAGGGGTGTCCCCAGGGGTGTCCCCAGGGTGTCACTGTGTCCTTTGGGGGGGGTCCTGGTGTCCCCAGGGTGTCACTGTGTCCGTGAGGGGGGTCCTGGTGTCCCCAGGGGTGTCCCCAGGGTGTCACTGTGTCCTTGGGGGGTGTCCTGGTGTCCCCAGGGGTGTCCCCAGGGGGGTCCCCAGGGTGTCACTGTGTCCTTGGGGGGTGTCCTGGTGTCCCCAGGGGTGTCCCCAGGGGTGTCCCCAGGGTGTCACTGTGTCCTTTGGGGGGGGTCCTGGTGTCCCCAGGGTGTCACTGTGTCCGTGAGGGGGGTCCTGGTGTCCCCAGGGGGGTCCCCAGGGTGTCACTGTGTCCTTGGGGGGTGTCCTGGTGTCCCCAGGGGTGTCCCCAGGGGGGTCCCCAGGGGGGTCCCCAGGGTGTCACTGTGTCCTTGGGGGGGGTCCTGGTGTCCCTAGGGGTGTCCCCAGGGGTGTCCCCAGGGGGGTCCCCAGGGTGTCACTGTGTCCTTTGGGGGGGGTCCTGGTGTCCCCAGGGGTGTCCCCAGGGTGTCACTGTGTCCTTTGGGGGGGGTCCTGGTGTCCCCAGGGGTGTCCCCAGGGTGTCACTGTGTCCTTTGGGGGGGTGTCCCCAGGGGTGTCCCCAGGGTGTCATTGTGTCCTTGGGGGGTGTCCTGGTGTCTCCAGGGTGTCACTGTGTCCTTGGGGGGAGTCCTGGTGTCTCCAGGGATGTCCCCAGGGTGTCACTGTGTCCTTGGGGGGGGTCCTGGTGTCCCCAGGGGTGTCCCCAGGGTGTCACTGTGTCCTTGGGGGGGGGTCCTGGTGTCCCCAGGGGTGTCCCCAAGGTGTCACTGTGTCCTTTGGGGGGGTGTCCCCAGGGGTGTCCCCAGGGTGTCATTGTGTCCTTGGGGGGGTCCTGGTGTCCCCAGGGGTGTCCCCAGGGTGTCACTGTGTCCTTGGGGGGAGTCCTGGTGTCTCCAGGGATGTCCCCAGGGTGTCACTGTGTCCTTGGGGGGAGTCCTGGTGTCCCCAGGGTGTCACTGTGTCCTTGGGGGGAGTCCTGGTGTCCCCAGGGGTGTCCCCAGGGGTGTCCCCAGGGTGTCACTGTGTCCGTGGGGGGGGTCCTGGTGTCCCCAGGGGTGTCCCCAGGGGTGTCCCCAGGGTGTCACTGTGTCCTTGGGGGGGGTCCTGGTGTCCCCAGGGGTGTCCCCAGGGTGTCATTGTGTCCTTTGGGGGGGTGTCCCCAGGGGGGTCCCCAGGGTGTCACTGTGTCCGTGGGGGGGGTCCTGGTGTCCCCAGGGGGGTCCCTGTGTCACTGGGAGGGTCCTCATGTCATTTGGGGGGGTCCTGGTGTCCCCAGGGGTGTCCCCAGAGCCTGGAGGGGGGAGGGGGGGACGTGCCCCCTCCTGGGGTCCCCCCCTGTCCCTGCCCCCCCTGTGACCCCCTGTCCCCCCCAGCCCCCCCGACCAGAAATCCCACCAGATCATCAAGTTCGGGACCAACATCGACCTCTCGGACGCCAAGAGGTGAGGGGGGGGCACCCTGGGGGGGTTTGGGGGGGGTCAGGGGCACCCTGGGGTCTGGGGGGCACCCTGGGGGGCTGGGGGGGGTCAGGGGCACCCTGGGGGGCTGGGGGGGGTCAGGGGCACCCTGGGGGGCTGGGGGGGGTCGGGGCACCCCTGGGGTCTGGGGGGGGTCGGGGCACCCCTGGGGTCTGGGGGGGGTCGGGGGCACCCTGGGGGGCTGGGGGGCACCCCTGGGGGGCTGGGGGGGTCAAGGGCACCCGTGGGGAATGGAGGGGGTCAGGGGCACCCTGGGGTGATGTAGGGGGCAGGGGCACCCCTGGGGGACTGGGGGCAGTGAGGGGCACCCCAAGGAAGTTGGGGAGGGGGTCAGGGGCACACTGGGGGGCTGGGGGCAGTCAGGGGCACCCCTGGGGAATGGAGGGGGTCAGGGGCACCCCTGGGTGGGTTCCCACCCCCAGGTGACCCCATAGGAGGGTCCCACCCCCAGGTGACCCCAAAGGAGGGTTCCATCCCCCATAGGAGGGTCCCAGCCCCCATAGGAGGGTTCCAGCCCCCAGGTGCCCCCATAGGTGGGTTTCCACCCCCATAGGTGGGTTCTCACCCCTGGGTGACCCCATAGGAGGGTTCCAGCCCCCATAGGAGGGTTCCCAACCCCAGGTGACCCCATAGATGGGTTCCAGCCCCTATAGGTGGGTTCCAGCCCCTATAGGAGGGTTCCAGCCCCCATAGGAGGGTCCCATCCCCCATAGGGAGGGTCCCAGCCCCCAGGTGACCCCATAGATGGGTTCCAGCCCTCATAGGAGGTCCCAGCCCCCATAGGAGGGTCCCAGCCCCCATAGGAGGGTCCCAGCCCCCAGGTGACCCCAAAGGGAGGGTCCCAGCCCCCAGGTGCCCCCATAGGAGGGTCCCAGCCCCCAGGTGACCCCAAAGGGAGGGTCCCAGCCCCCATAGGAGGGTCCCAGCCCCCAGGTGACCCCATAGGGAGGGTCCCAGCCCCCAGGTGCCCCCATAGGAGGGTCCCAGCCCCTATAGGAGGGTCCCAGCCCCCAGGTGACCCCAAAGGGAGGGTCCCAGCCCCCAGGTGACCCCCCTGTCCCCCCCCAATTCCAGGTGGAAGCCGCAGCTGCAGGAGCTGCTGAAGCTCCCGGCCTTCATGAGGGTCTCGTCCACGGGGAACATGCTGAGCCACGTGGGCCACACCATCCTGGGCATGAACACCGTGCAGCTCTACATGAAAGTGCCCGGCTCCCGCACCCCCGGTGAGCCTGGGGACACCTGGGGACAGCTGGGGACAGCTGGGGACAGGGGGGGACAGCTGGGGACAGCTGGGGACACCTGGGGACACCTGGGGACAGCTGGGGACACCTGGGGACACCTGGGGACATCTGGGGACAGCTGGGGACAGCTGGGGACATCTGGGGACACCTGGGGACAGCTGGGGACACCTGGGGACAGCTGGGGACACCTGGGGACATCTGGGGACACCTGGGGACAGGGGGGGACACCTGGGGACATCTGGGGACACCTGGGGATGGAGGGGACACCTGGGGACAGCTGGGGACAGCTGGGGACAGGGGGGGACAGCTGGGGACAGCTGGGGACACCTGGGGACACCTGGGGACAGCTGGGGACACCTGGGGACACCTGGGGACAGCTGGGGACACCTGGGGACATCTGGGGACAGCTGGGGACACCTGGGGACAGCTGGGGACAGGGGGGACACCTGGGGACAGCTGGGGACACCTGGGGACACCTGGGGACAGGGGGGACACCTGGGGACAGCTGGGGACAGCTGGGGACACCTGGGGACATCTGGGGACAGGGGGGGACACCTGGGGACATCTGGGGACAGCTGGGGACACCTGGGGACATCTGGGGACACCTGGGGACAGGGGGGGACACCTGGGGACATCTGGGGACACCTGGGGATGGAGGGGACACCTGGGGACAGCTGGGGACAGGGGGGGACAGAGGGGACACGGGGACAGCTGGGCATGAACACCGTGCAGCTCTACATGAAAGTGCCCGGCTCCCGCACCCCTGGTGAGCCTGGGGACAGCTGGGGACAGCTGGGATATCTGGGGACACCTGGGGACACCTGGGGACACCTGGGGACAGCTGGGGACACCTGGGGACAGCTGGGGACACCTGGGGATGGAGGGGACACCTGGGACATCTGGGGACAGGGGGGGACAGCTGGGGACACCTGGGGACAGCTGGGGACACCTGGGGATGGAGGGGACACCTGGGGACAGCTGGGGACAGGGGGGGACAGGGGGGACATGGGGACAGCTGGGCATGAACACCGTGCAGCTCTACATGAAAGTGCCCGGCTCCCGCACCCCTGGTGAGCCTGGGGACAGCTGGGGACATCTGGGATATCTGGGGACAGCTGGGGACATCTGGGGACAGCTGGGGACACCTGGGGACACCTGGGGACAGCTGGGGACAGCTGGGGATGGAGGAGGACAGAGGGAACACGGGGACATGGGGACAGCTGGGCACGAACACCGTGCAGCTCTACATGAAAGTGCCCGGCTCCCGCACCCCTGGTGAGCCTGGGGACAGCTGGGGACATCTGGGGACACCTGGGGACAGCTGGGGACAGCTGGGGACACCTGGGGACAGCTGGGGACATCTGGGGACAGCTGGGGACAGCTGGGGACACCTGGGGACACCTGGGGATACCTGGGGACACCTGGGGACATCTGGGGACATCTGGGGACAGCTGGGGACACCTGGGGACAGCTGGGGACACCTGGGGACATCTGGGGACACCTGGGGACAGGGGGGGACACCTGGGGACATCTGGGGACACCTGGGGATGGAGGGGACACCTGGGGACAGCTGGGGACAGGGGGGGACAGAGGGGACACGGGGACAGCTGGGCATGAACACCGTGCAGCTCTACATGAAAGTGCCCGGCTCCCGCACCCCCGGTGAGCCTGGGGACAGCTGGGGACATCTGGGGACACCTGGGGACAGCTGGGGACAGCTGGGGACACCTGGGGACACCTGGGGATACCTGGGGACAGCTGGGGACACCTGGGGACACCTGGGGACAGCTGGGGACATCTGGGGACACCTGGGGACAGCTGGGGACAGCTGGGGACACCTGGGGACAGCTGGGGACATCTGGGGACACCTGGGGACACCTGGGGACACCTGGGGACAGCTGGGGACAGCTGGGGATGGAGGAGGACAGAGGGGACACGGGGACATGGGGACAGCTGGGCACGAACACCGTGCAGCTCTACATGAAAGTGCCCGGCTCCCGCACCCCTGGTGAGCCTGGGGACAGCTGGGGACATCTGGGGACAGCTGGGGACACCTGGGGACACCTGGGGACACCTGGGGACAGCTGGGGACACCTGGGGACAGCTGGGGACACCTGGGGATGGAGGGGACACCTGGGACATCTGGGGACAGGGGGGGACAGCTGGGGACACCTGGGGACAGCTGGGGACACCTGGGGATGGAGGGGACACCTGGGGACAGCTGGGGACAGGGGGGGACAGAGGGGACATGGGGACAGCTGGGCACGAACACCGTGCAGCTCTACATGAAAGTGCCCGGCTCCCGCACCCCCGGTGAGCCTGGGGACAGCTGGGGACAGCTGGGATATCTGGGGACAGCTGGGGACATCTGGGGACAGCTGGGGATGGAAGGGACACCTGGGGACACAGGAGGGGCACGTGGGGACAGCTGGGGACAGGGGGGTGACAGGAGATGACAGGAGATGATGGGGTGTCGGGGGGGGTGTTGGGGTGACAGGGGGTGACAGAAGGTGACATGAGCTGGCAGGGGGGTGACAGTGCCATTGGCAGTGCCAGTGACAGGGTGACATGAGCTGGCAGGGAGGTCACAGGGGGTCACAGGGGTGGCAGTGCCAGTGCCACAGTGACAACAACGGGGTGTCCCTCGCAGGCCACCAGGAGAACAACAACTTCTGCTCGGTGAACATCAACATCGGCCCCGGAGACTGCGAATGGTTCGCGGTGCACGAGCACTACTGGGAAACCATCTCGGCCTTCTGTGACCGGTGAGGGGCAGGGAGGGGGCTCTGGGAAAGGGGAGGGGGCTCTGGGAAAGGGGAGGGGGCTCTGGAAAACGGGAGGGGGCTCTGGGAAAGGGGAGGGGGCTCTGGGAAAGGGGAGGGGGCTCTGGGAAAGGGGAGGGGGCTCTGGGAAAGGGGAGGGGCTGAAATGGAAGGGGAGGGGGCTCTGGGAAAGGGGAGGGGCTGAAATGGAAGGGGAGGGGGCTCTGGGAAAGGGGAGGGGGCTCTGGGAAAGGGGAGGGGGCTCTGGAAAACGGGAGGGGGCTCTGGGAAAGGGGAGGGGGCTCTGGGAAAGGGGAGGGGCTCTGGGAAAGGGGAGGGGGCTCTGGGAAAGGGGAGGGGCTGAAATGGAAGGGGAGGGGGCTCTGGGAAAGGGGAGGGGCTGAAATGGAAGGGGAGGGGGCTCTGGGAAAGGGGAGGGGGCTCTGGGAAAGGGGAGGGGGCTCTGGGAAAGGGGAGGGGCTCTGGGAAAGGGGAGGGGGCTCTGGGAAAGGGGAGGGGGCTCTGGGAAAGGGGAGGGGCTCTGGGAAAGGGGAGGGGCTGGAATGGGAGGGGGCTCTGGAAAAGGGGAGGGGCTCTGGGAAAGGGGAGGGGGCTCTGGGAAAGGGGAGGGGGCTCTGGGAAAGGGGAGGGGCTGAAATGGAAGGGGAGGGGGCTCTGGGAAAGGGGAGGGGGCTCTGGGAAAGGGGAGGGGGCTCTGGGAAAGGGGAGGGGCTGGAATGGGAGGGGGCTCTGGAAAAGGGGAGGGGGCTCTGGGAAAGGGGAGGGGGCTCTGGAAAAGGGGAGGGGGCTCTGGAAAAGGGGAGGGGGCTCTGGGAAAGGGGAGGGGCTCTGGGAAAGGGGAGGGGGCTCTGGGAAAGGGGAGGGGCTCTGGGAAAGGGGAGGGGCTCTGGGAAAGGGGAGGGGCTGGAATGGGAGGGGGCTCTGGGAAAGGGGAGGGGGCTCTGGAAAAGGGGAGGGGCTAGAATGAAAAGGGGAGGGGCTGGAATGGGAGGGGAGGGGCTGGAATGAAAAGGGGAGGGGCTGGAATGAAAAGGGGAGGGGCTGGAATGGAAGGGGATGGAATGGAATGGGAGGGGAGGGGATGGAATGGGAGGGGAGGGGATGGAATGAAAAGGGGAGGGGGCTCTGGAAAAGGGGAGGGGCTGGAATGGAGGGGAGGGGCTGGAATGGGAGGGGAAGGGCTGGAATGGGAGGGGAGTAGCTGGAATGGAAGGGGAGGGGCCTGGGGGAAAGGGAGGGGCTGGGGAAGAAAGGAGGGGCTGGGAAAAGGGGAGGAGCTAGGAGGAAAGGGGAGGGGTCAGAGTTAAAGGGGTGGGGTTTGTAGTGAAAGGGGAGTGACCTGGGAAAAGGGGAGGGGGCTGGAAAAAGGGGAGGGGCTTGGAGGAAAGGGGAGGGGCCTGTTGAAAAGGGGAGGAGCTGGAATATTAAGGGGAAGGGTCTGTAGTAAAAAGGGGAAGGGTCTGTAGTAAAAAGGGTGGGGGGTCTGTGGGGGGAGGGCAGTGCTGATGCCGGGAGGGGGGGATGTGCAGCCAAAAAGGAAAAAGGGGCGTGTCATCCTCTGACCACGCCCCCCTGGCAGGCACGGCGTGGACTACCTGACGGGCTCGTGGTGGCCCATCCTGGAGGACCTTTATCGCTCCAACATCCCCGTGTACCGCTTCGTGCAGCGCCCCGGGGACCTCGTGTGGATCAACGCCGGCACCGTGCACTGGGTGCAGGCCACGGGCTGGTGCAACAACATCGCCTGGAACGTGGGGCCACTCACGGGTGAGGGGACACTGGGGACACTGGGGACACTGGGGGGACACTGGGGACACACTGGGGACACTGGGACACGGGGACAGGCACTGGGTGCAGGCCACGGGCTGGTGCAACAACATCGCCTGGAACGTGGGGCCACTCACGGGTGAGGGGACACTGGGACACTGGGGACACTGGGGGGACACTGGGGGCACTGGGGACACACTGGGGACACACTGGGGACACTGGGACACGGGGACAGGCACTGGGTGCAGGCCACGGGCTGGTGCAACAACATCGCCTGGAACGTGGGGCCACTCACGGGTGAGGGGACACTGGGACACTGGGGACACTGGGGGGACACTGGGGACACTGGGGACACACTGGGGACACACTGGGACACTGGGACACGGGGACAGGCACTGGGTGCAGGCCACGGGCTGGTGCAACAACATCGCCTGGAACGTGGGGCCACTCACGGGTGAGGGGACACTGGGACACTGGGGACACTGGGGGGACACTGGGACAGGCACTGGGGACACACTGGGGACACTGGGGACACACTGGGGACAGGCATTGGGGACACTGGGGACACTGGGGACATGGGGACACTGGGGACACTGGGGACACTGGGACAGGCATTGGGGACACTGGGGACACACTGGGGACACACTGGGGACACACTGGGACACTGGGGACACACTGGGGACACACTGGGGACACTGGGGACAGACATGGGGACACTGGGGACACTGGGGGGACACTGGGGACAGGCACTGGGGACACTGGGGACAGGGACATGGGACACAAGGACATGGGGTACACAGGGGACATGGGGACAGACATGGGGGCACTTGGGGACATGGGGTGATTTGGGGACACGGGGACACGGCAGGGACAACCTCCCCTGGCACCTGGGGCCCCTCAGGGGTGAGGGGACAGGGGACACTCAGGGGGACAGCGGTGGGGACAATGGGGGGGGGACAACAAGGGGGACACAGGGAGGGGACAGGGAGGGGACAGCGAGGGGACACAGAGGGGACACAGGGAGGGGACACAGAGGGGACACAGAGGGGACACAGGGAGGGGACACAGAGGGGACACAGGGAGGGGACACAGGGAAGGGACACAGAGGGGACACAGGGAGGGGACACAGGGAGGGGACACAGGGAAGGGACACAGAGGGGACACAGAGGGGACAAAGAGGGGACACAGGGAGGGGACACAGAGGGGACACAGAGGGGACACAGGGAGGGGACACAGTGAGGGGACAGGGAGGGGACACAGGGAGGGGACACAGGGAGGGGACACAGTGAGGGGACACAAGGAGGGGACACAGGGAGGGGACACAGGGAGGGGACACAGAGGGGACACAGGGAGGGGACACAGAGGGGACACAGAGGGGACACAGAGGGGACACAGGGAGGGGACACAGAGGGGACACAGAGGGGACACAGGGAGGGGACAGGGAAGGGACACAGAGGGGACACAGAGGGGACAAAGAGGGGACACAGGGAGGGGACACAGAGGTGACACGGGGAGGGGACACAGGGAGAGGACAAAGAGAGGGGACACAGGGAGGGGACAGGGAGGGGACACAGGGAGGGGACAGAGGGAAGGGGACACAGGGAGGGGACACAAGGAGGGGACACAGGGAGGGGACACAGGGAAGGGACACAGAGGGGACAAAGAGGGGACACAGAGGGGACACAGGGAGGGGACACAGAGGGGACACAGGGAGGGGACACAGAGGGGACACAGAGGGGACACAGGGAGGGGACAGGGAGGGGACACAGGGAGGGGACAGAGGGAAGGGGACACAGGGAGGGGACACAGGGAGGGGACAGAGGGAAGGGGACACAGGGAGGGGACACAGGGAGGGGACACAGGGAGGGGACAGAGGGAAGGGGACACAGGGAGGGGACACAGGGAGGGGACAGGGAAGGGACACAGGGAGGGGACACAGGGGACACAGAGGGGACACACAGGGGACACAGAGGGGACAAAGAGGGGACACAGGGAGGGGACACAGAGGGGACACAGGGAGGGGACACAGAGGGGACACAGAGGGGACACAGGGAGGGGACAGGGAGGGGACACAGGGAGGGGACACAGAGGGGACACAGGGAGGGGACAGGGAGGGGACACAGGGAGGGGACACAGAGGGGACACAGAGGGGACACAGGGGACACAGAGGGGACACAGGGTGACATCCCCGCTGTCCCCACAGCCTATCAGTACCAGCTGGCCCTGGAGCGCTACGAGTGGAACGAGGTGAAGAACGTCAAGTCCATCGTGCCCATGATCCACGTGTCATGGAACGTGGCCAGGACCGTCAAAATCAGCGACCCCGACCTCTACAAGATGATCAAGTGAGGGGGGACACGGGGGGGACACGGGGGGGACACGGGGGGGACACAGAGGGGGACACGGGGAGGGACGCGGGGGGGATGTGGGGGGGACACGAGGGGGACGTGGGTAAGGGAGGGACATTTTGGGACGTGGAGGAGGGACAGGGGCAGGGAAGGGACATTTGGGGACATGGGCAGGGGAGGGACATTTGGGGACGTGGACAGGGAAGGGACATTTGGGGACGTGGGCAGGGAAGGGACATTTGGGGACATGGGCAGGGAAGGGACATTTGGGGACGTGGGCAGGGAAGAGACATTTGGGGACGTGGGCAGGGAAGGGACATTTGGGGACATGGGCAGGGAAGGGACATTTGGGGACATGGGCAGGGAAGGGACATTTGGGGACATGGGCAGGGAAGGGACATTTGGGGACATGGGCAGGGAAGGGACATTTGGGGACGTGGGCAGGGAAGGGACATTTGGGGACATGGGCAGGGAAGGGACATTTGGGGACGTGGGCAGGGAAGGGACATTTGGGGACGTGGATGAGGTGGGGACACAGGAAGGGGGACAGGGACATGGGGGGACAGGTGGGGACAAAGGGACAGGGACGGGGCAGGAGGACACACCAAGACAGGAGGGGACACGGACAGGGAGGGGACATTGACATGTGGGGGTGGGGACAAGGGGACAGGGATGGGTGTTAGTGGGTGTCAGTGGGTGTGGATGGTGTTGATGGGTGACAGTGGGTGACAGTGAGTGTTAGTGGGTGACAGTGTTAATGGGTGACAGTGGGTGACAGTGAGTGTTAATGGGTGACAGGGGAGTGCTGAGGGGTGTCAGTGGGTGACAGAGGGTGACTGCAGGTGCCACTGTCCCTGGTGGCAGTGTCCCTGCAGTGGGTGACAGCAGGTGACCGTGGGTGACTGTGGGTGTCTGTCAGTGGGTGTTGGGTGTCAGTGGGTGTCAGTGGGTGTTGGGTGTCTGTCAGTGGGTGTTGGGTGTCAGTGGGTGTCAGTGGGTGTTGGGTGTCTGTCAGTGGCTGTTGGCTGTCAGTGGGTGTCAGTGGGTGGCAGCAGGTGCCAGCAGGTGACCGTGGGTGACAGTGTGTGACCGTGGGTGTCTGTCAGTGGGTGTTGGGTGCCAGCAGATGCCAGCAGGTGACCGTGGGTGTCAGTGTGTGACCGTGGGTGTCAGTGGGTGTTGGGTGTCTGTCAGTGGCTGTTGGCTGTCAGTGGCTGTCAGTGGGTGTTGGGTGCCAGCAGGTGCCAGCAGGTGACCGTGGGTGTCAGTGTGTGACCGTGGGTGTCAGTGGGTGTTGGGTGTCTGTCAGTGGCTGTTGGCTGTCAGTGGCTGTCAGTGGGTGCCAGCAGGTGCCAGCAGGTGCCAGCAGGTGACCGTGGGTGACAGTGGGTGTCAGTTGGTGACCGTGGGTGTCTGTCAGTGGGTGTTGGGTGCCAGCAGGTGCCAGCAGGGAGGTGACAGCGCTGTCCCTGCAGGTACTGCCTGCTGCAGTCCATCAAGCACTGCCAGGTGCAGCGCGAGAGCCTCGTGCGGGCGGGCAAGAAAATCGCCTACCAGGGCCGGGTGAAGGACGAGCCTGCGTACTACTGCAACGAGTGTGACGTGAGTGGGGGTCTGCCACGGTCTGGGGGTCATGTCATGGCATGGGGGGGGCTCCTGTCACACCCTGGGGGCTCCTGTCACACCCTGGGGGTCCTGTCATGGCCTGGGGGTCATGTCACGGCATGGGGGTGACTTTGGCATCATCCTGGGCTGTTCCCGGGCTGTTCTGTCACCCATTCCTCAGCTGTTCCCTTGGCCATGGGGTGCCTCTCCCATTCCCTCTCCCATTCCCTGCCCCATTCCCTGCCCATTCCCTACCCCATTCCCTGGCTGTTCCCTTCACCATTCCCATTCCCATTCCCTGCTCCATTCCCATTCCCATTCCCTGGCTGTTCTGGCAGGTGGAGGTGTTCAACATCCTGTTTGTGACGAGCCCATTCCCATTCCCATTCCCAGGCTGTTCCCATTCCCATTCCCATTCCCATTCCCTGGCTGTTCCCATTCCCATTCCCATTCCCATTCCCATTCCCATTCCCATTCCCATTCCCTGCTCCATTCCCATTCCCTGGCTGTTTCCATTAGGTGGAGGTGTTCAACATCCTGTTTGTGACGAGCCCATTCCCATTCCCATTCCCTGGCTGTTCCCATTCCCTGGCTGTTCCCATTCCCCGTTCCCAGGCCCATTCCCTGGCTGTTCCCTGGCTGTTCCCATTCCCATTCCCATTCCCACTGGCTGTGTCCCTGCAGGTGGAGGTGTTCAACATCCTGTTTGTGACGAGCCCATTCCCATTCCCATTCCCATTCCCATTCCCATTCCCATTCCCATTCCCATTCCCTGCCCCATTCCCATTCCCTGGCTGTTCCCATTCCCATTCCCATTCCCATTCCCTGCTCCATTCCCATTCCCAGGCTGTTCCCATTCCCTGGCAGTTCCCATTCCCATTCCCATTCCCTGGTTGTTCCCATTCCCACTCCCTGCTGTCCCTGCAGGTGGAGGTGTTCAACATCCTGTTTGTGATGAGCCCATTCCCTGCCCCATTCCCTGGCTGTTCCCATTCCCTGGCTGTTCCCATTCCCATTCCATGCTATCCATTCAGGTGGAGGTGTTCAACATCCTGTTTGTGACGAGCCCATCCCAGGCCCGTTCCCAGGCCCATTCCCATTCTCTGCCCCATTCCCTGCCCCATTCCCCATTCCCCATTCCCTGCCCCATTCCCTGGCTGTTCCCATTCCCATTCCCATTCCCTGGCTGTTCCCATTCCCATTCCCATTCCCTGGCTGTTCCCATTCCCTGCCCCATTCCCTGGCTGTCCCTGCAGGTGGAGGTGTTCAACATCCTGTTTGTGACGAGCCCATTCCCATTCCCATTCCCAGGCTGTTCCCATTCCCATTCCCATTCCCATTCCCTGCCCCATTCCCATTCCCTGGCTGTTCCCATTCCCATTCCCATTCCCATTCCCATTCCCATTCCCTGCTCCATTCCCATTCCCAGGCTGTTCCCATTCCCTGGCTGTTCCCATTCCCTGCCCCATTCCCTGGCTGTTCCCATTCCCATTCCCTGCTGTCCCTGCAGGTGGAGGTGTTCAACATCCTGTTTGTGATGAGCCCATTCCCTGCCCCATTCCCTGGCTGTTCCCATTCCCTGGCTGTTCCCATTCCCATTCCATGCTATCCCTGCAGGTGGAGGTGTTCAACATCCTGTTTGTGACGAGCCCATCCCAGGCCCGTTCCCAGGCCCATTCCCATTCTCTGCCCCATTCCCTGCCCCATTCCCCATTCCCCATTCCCTGCCCCATTCCCTGGCTGTTCCCATTCCCATTCCCATTCCCTGGCAGTTCCCATTCCCATTCCCATTCCCTGGTTGTTCCCATTCCCACTCCCTGCTGTCCCTGCAGGTGGAGGTGTTCAACATCCTGTTTGTGATGAGCCCATTCCCTGCCCCATTCCCTGGCTGTTCCCATTCCCTGGCTGTTCCCATTCCCATTCCATGCTATCCATTCAGGTGGAGGTGTTCAACATCCTGTTTGTGACGAGCCCATCCCAGGCCCGTTCCCAGGCCCATTCCCATTCCCTGCCCCATTCCCTGCCCCATTCCCTGGCTGTCCCCATTCCCATTCCCATTCCCTGGCTGTCCCCATTCCCATTCCCTGGCTGTTCCCATTCCCATTCCCATTCCCTGCCCCATTCCCTGCCCCATTCCCTGGCTGTTCCCATTCCCATTCCCATTCCCTGCCCCATTCCCTGCCCCATTCCCTGGCTGTTCCCATTCCCATTCCCATTCCCTGGCTGTTCCCATTCCCATTCCCATTCCCTGGCTGTCCCCATTCCCATTCCCATTCCCTGGCTGTCCCCATTCCCATTCCCATTCCCTGGCTGTTCCCATTCCCATTCCCATTCCCTGGCTGTCCCCATTCCCATTCCCATTCCCTGGCTGTCCCCATTCCCATTCCCATTCCCTGGCTGTCCCTGCAGGTGGAGGTGTTCAACATCCTGTTTGTGACGAGCGAGACGGGGGGTCGGAACACGTACCTGGTGCACTGCGAGGGCTGCGCCCGGCGCCGCGCGGGCGGCCTGGCCGGGGTCGTCGTCCTGGAGCAGTACAAAACTGAGGAGCTGATGCAGATCTACGACGGCTTCACCCTGGTGGGGGCACACCTGGCACACCTGGGGGGCATGGGGACACCTGGGATACCTGGGGGACACCTGGGATACCTGGGGGGATACCTGGGATACCTGGGGGGGACTGGGGACATCTGGGGACACCTGGACTGAGGAGCTGATGCAGATCTACAACGGCTTCACCCTGGTGGGGGCACACCTGGGATACCTGGGATACCTGGGGATACACCTGGGATACCTGGGGATACACCTGGGGACACCTGGGGACACCTGGGATACCTGGGGACACACCTGGGGACACCTGGGGGGGACTGGGATACCTGGGGACACACCTGGGGACACACCTGGGGACACCTGGGGACACCTGGGATACCTGGGGACACACCTGGGGACACCTGGGATACCTGGGGACACACCTGGGGACACCTGGGGGGGACTGGGGACATCTGGGATATCTGGGGGGACACCTGGGGACACAACTGGGGACACACCTGGGATACCTGAGGACACCTGGGATGTGTGGGGGGGACTGGGGACACCCGGGGCAGGGGGACACACCCGGCCTGGGGGGGGGAACCGGGGACACCCGGGGGGACACCTGGGACAGAGGGGACACAACTGGGGACACCTGGGGGGACACCTGGGATACCTGGGGCAGGGGGACACACATGGGGACACCTGGGATACCTGAGGGGACACCTGGGATACCTGGGGGACACCTGGGACAGAGGGGACACAACTGGGGACACAACTGGGGACACCTGGGGGGAAACGTGGGGACACAACTGGGGATACCTGGGGGACACCTGGGGGGACACAACTGGGGATACCTGGGGGACACCTGGGGGGACACAACTGGGGACACCTGGGACACATGGGATACCTGGGGCAGGGGGACACACCCGGCCTGGGGGGGGAACTGGGGACACCTGGAGGGACACCTGGGGCAGAGGGGACACAACTGGGGACACCTGGGGGGACACAACTGGCATGGGGGGTGACACACCTGGGGTGGGGACACCTGGCATGGGGGGGACACACCTGGGGACACACCTGGCATGGGGGGGACACACCTGGGGTGGGGACACCTGGCATGGGTGGGGACACCTGGCATGGGTGGGGACACACCTGGACACACCTGGCATGGGTGGGGACACCTGGCATGGGTGGGGACACACCTGGACACACCTGGCATGGGTGGGGACACACCTGGGGTGGTGACACCCCCCCTCCCCCCCCAGGTCCCCCCTGACCCCCCTTTCTCCTCCCCCTCCCCCCCAGGTGACGCCGCCGACCCCCAGATGAGCCCCCCCCCCGGCCCAGGGGGTCCCTGGGCCCCCCCCGAGGGGACACAGCGGGGGGAGGGGGGACAGGAGGGGACAGGGGGGGACAGGGGGTCCCCCCACCCCTCCCCCCACGAACACTTTTTATTTATTCACGGAGAAATCGCCCCAAAAATCGTCTCCCCTCCCCCACCCCCCCCCCCAAACCGCGGGGGGGGGCCTCGATGGACAGACGCCCCTCCCCCACCGAGGGGGGAGGGTTTGGGTGGAAAAACTCCGATTTTATACAAAAATACCGATTTATAGAATTTACAAAGCCCCTCCCCCAGCCCCTCCCCCTGCCCATGGGGGATGGGGGGGGTTTTTCTTCTCCCCCTCCCCCCCCCCAATTTGGGGGGCTCTGGGGGGGTCCTGTGTAACTCAGAGGGGTTGGGGGGAGGGGGGGGTTCCCCTCAGACCCCTCCCCCCTCATTTTGGGGGGTTTGTGCCCCCCCCAAACACAAAAGGGGGACCCTGGGGGGTCCCGCCCCCCCCTCAGCATTAAGGGGGGGGGTTGGGGGGAGGGGCACTTTTTTTGGGGGGGGTTCGACCCCTTGCCAAGATTCAACCAAAAACTCGCCCCTCCCCCCCAAAACCAGCCGCCCCTCCCCCCATACGGGTCCGGGGGGGGAGGGGCCCGAGGGAGGGGGTGCATTTTTTGGGGGGTGCCCCCCTCGCCCCTCCCCCCTGCCGGGGGGGGGCTCAGGTCTCTAAAGGGGGGGGGGCTCCCCCCCAAACCATGGTGCAAAGGGGGGAGGGGCCTGTGCTACCCCCTCCCCCCCAAAAGGGGGGGCAGCAGGAGCCCCCCCGCAGGGGGAGGGGCCTTGGGGTGCCCCTCCCCCACCCTCCCCCTCCTCGAGCCTCTTTTTCTTTTGTTGTTTTTTTTTTGTAAATGATCTTTTTTCTGCTTTTTTTTTTTCCTCTTTTTTAATTTATACACCGGGGGGGGGGGAGGGGTCGCTTTATTTATTGGGGGGGTCGGGCCGGGGGTCCCCGACTCCCGGGGGGGGGGGGAAGGGGAGGGGTCTGGGGGGTTAAAGGGGGTGACCCCCCCATGCCCTCCCCCCATCACTCGGTGACCCCTGACCTTTGGGGGGGGAGGGGAGGGTTGTGCCCCCCCCCCGCCCCCACCCCCACCCCCACCATGGTGCTGGGCCCTGCGGCCGCCCCGCCCCCTCCCCCCATGTCCCCTCCCCCCGCCGCCCCTCCCCCCCCGGTGTTTTTGGGGGGTGGGGGAGGGGCGGGTGCCCCCCCAGCCCGCCCCTCCCCCCAGAAGCTATTTTGTACCTGAGATTAAATTAATGGCAAAGCCCGACGGCTCCTTTTGGGGGGGGGAGGGGAGGGGGGGGCTTGGGGAGCGAAAATTGGGAAGGGAGGGCCCAGAAATTGGGGAGGGGGCACCGGGAAGTTGGGGGGAGGGGGGAGGAACTAAGGGGTCCAGGGGATGTGAATTGAGGGGGGGGCGAGGGGGGGGGACAGGAGAGTGGGGGAGGGTCAGAAATTAGGGGAGGGGGCACAGGGGGAGGGGCAGGAATTACAGGGAGGGGACAGAGGGGAGGGGGAGGCAGGAATTGGGAGGGGGGTAGGAATTTGGGGGGTCCTGTCACACAAAAAGGGGGGGGGGGTCACACACAAGAGTCACACGGGGACAACGTGACCAAGGGGGGCTTTAATGGCACTGTGGGGGACCCCTCCCCAACCCCTGAGCCACAATGGGGGGGGAGGGTCCATCCTGGTGCTGAGGGGCCACGGAAAGAGGACCCTCAGATTTTGGGGGGGGTCCCATCAGGCCTGGGGGGATCCCCACATGGATTTGAGGGGGGATGGGGGGTCCATCAGGTGCCAGAGGTTCCCTCCCACTCTTGGGGGGTCCATTGGGGGGGTCCATCACGTGTTGGGGGGGTCTGGGTGGTCCAGGGGGGTCACTGAGGGTACGTCCCGCTGTTGGGGGTCCATCCGAGGGTCCCTGGGGGTGTTGGGGGTCCATCCGAGGGTCCCTCGAGATTTTGGGGGCCCATGTGAGGGTCCATCAGCTGTTGGGGGTCCCTCCCAAGCAGGGGGTCCACGTGGGGGTCCTTCAGGCACTGGGGGTCCCTCGGGGTTGGTTTCAGGGCTCTGTGGGGGGGTCCATCAGGATTGTTGGGGGTCCATCTGGGGGTCCATCAGGATTGTTGGGGGTCCATCCGGTCGTCTGGGGGTCCCTCGGGGTGTTGGGGGTCCATCTGGGGGTCCCTCAGGGTGTTGGGGGTCCATCCGGGGGTCCCTGGGGGTGTTGAGGATCCATCCAGGGGTCTGGGGGTCCCTGGGGGTGTTGGGGATCCATCTGGGGGTCCCTGGGGGTTTCAGGAGTCCACATGGGGGGTTCTCAGGCACTGGGGGTCCATCCGGGGGTCCCTGGGGGTTTCAGGGGTCCACGTGGGGGTCCATCCATCCCCGGGGGTCCCCCCCTCATGGGTAGGGGGGCTCCACCTCGATGGACACGATGTGGTGCCCGGGGACCATGGCCAGGCCCAGCACTCGGGGTTCGCTGCCCGGGAAGGCGTCTGGGGGGGCAAAAAGGGGGTCAGGACCCTCCTGGGATGGGGGTCCCGGGTGTCCAGACCCCCCAGAGCCCCCCATAACCCCCCCCTTTCCAGCTGAGCCCCCGATCCCTTCGCTGTGACAGTCGGAGCACGGGAACATTCCCAACCCCCCCAGGGACCCCCAAAACCCTCCAAGGCCACCCCAGAGACCCCTCAGTGACTCCCCCCACCCAGACCCACGGCCTTGAGAAATTCCCGGGCCATTCCCAGATTCCCATTGATCCTGATCCTGATCCCGATCCCAGTCCCCCATAAACCCCCCGAGACCCCCCGAGACCCCCCGGACCCGCAGCCTTGAGGAATTCCCGGGCCATTCCCAGGATCCCATTGATCCTGATCCCGATCCCAGGGCACAGGGACACTCCCAGCCCCCCATAACCCCCCCAGTGACCCCCCCATAAACCCCCCCAGTGACCCCCCCAGACCCCCCAGACCCGCGGCCTTGAGGAACTCCTGGGCCGATCCCAGGATCCCATTGATCCTGATCCCGATCCCAGGGCACAGGGACACTCCCAGCCCCCCATAACCCCCCCAGTGACCCCCCCATAAACCCCCCAGATCCGCAGCCTTGAGGAACTCCTGGGCTGATCCCAGGATCCCATTGATCCTGATCCCGATCCCAGGGCACAGGGACACTCCCAGTCCCCGATAACCCCCCCATAACCCCCCCATAACCCCCCTGTGCCCCCCCAGACCCGCAGCCTTTAGGAACTCCTGGGCTGATCCCAGGATCACGTTGCTCTGCCGGTCCGTGCACAGAAAAGCCCCCACGAGAGTCCTCCCGTCCGACATTCGGATCCGCAGGCTCCGGTTCAGCAACGCCTCGAGGCGCTGCCGCCCCCGGGGGGGGCCCGAGACCCCCGCCCCGGGCTCCTGGGGGGGTAAAAAGGGAGGGGTGAGACCGAACCCCCCACCCTGAGAACCTCCGGCACCCCCAGCGCTCCCCTCCCAATTCCCGCGCCCCCCAACCCCGTCCCCACGACCCCCCCAAAGCCTCCGTGACCCCAAACGCACCCCTGTGATCCCTCAGCCCCACCAGGATCCCCCATAAATCCCCCATAACCCCCCCCGGCCCCTGTGATCCCTCAGCCCCACCAGGATCCCCCATAAATCCCCCATGAGAACCCCTCCCGGACCCTAAAGATCCCCAAAGAGCCCCCCGGACCCCTCACTCACCCCCAGGCCCCAAAAGACCCCCAAGGGCCCCCCGGACCCCTCACTCACCGCCGGGCCCCAAAAGACCCCCAAGGACCCCCCGGACCCCTCACTCACCGCCGGGCCCCAAAAGACCCCCAAGGACCCTCCCAGACCCCTCACTCATCCCCGGGCCCCAAAAGACCCCCAAGGACCCTCCCAGACCCCTCACTCATCCCCGGGCCCCAAAAGACCCCCAAAGCCCCCCCGGACCCCTCACTCACCGCCGGGCCCCCAAAGCCCCCCCGGACCCCTCACTCACCCCCAGGCCCCCAAAGATCCCCAAAGCCCCCCCGGACCCCTCACTCACCGCCGGGCTCGCCCCTCCGCCGGCCCCCGCCTCCACCGGCGGCTCCGCCATGATGGCGGCGCTTCCCGGCAGCCCCCGCGCAGCGCCAGAGAAACGCCTACAACTCCCGGCGTGCCCCGCGCGCCGTTACCGGCAATGGCGGAGATGGAACCAGGGCCTACAACTCCCGGCGTGCCCCGCGCTCCGTTACCGGCAATGGCGGAGATGGAACCAGGGCCTACAACTCCCGGCGTGCCCCGCGCTCCGTTACCGGCAATGGCGGAGATGGAACCAGGGCCTACAACTCCCGGCGTGCCCCGCGCTCCGTTACCGGCAATGGCGGAGATGGAACCAGGGCCTACAACTCCCGGCGTGCCCCGCGCGCCGTTACCGGCAATGGCGGAGATGGAACCAGGGCCTACAACTCCCGGCGTGCCCCGCGCTCCGTTACCGGCAATGGCGGAGATGGAACCAGGGCCTACAACTCCCGGCGTGCCCCGCGCTCCGTTACCGGCAATGGCGGAGATGGAACCAGGGCCTACAACTCCCGGCGTGCCCCGCGCGCCGTTACCGGCAATGGCGGAGATGGAACCAGGGCCTACAACTCCCGGCGTGCCCCGCGCTCCGTTACCGGCAATGGCGGAGATGGAACCAGGGCCTACAACTCCCGGCGTGCCCCGCGCTCCGTTACCGGCAATGGCGGAGATGGAACCAGGGCCTACAATTCCCATCGTGCCCCGCGCTCCGTTACCGGCAATGGGAGCGGCTGCCTCTTGGACTCCATTTCCCAGCATGCCCCGCTCGTTTCCGGAACGTCACTTCCGGCGTTGTTGCCATGGCGACGGGCGGCGCGGGCCCGGCCCGGGAGGCCCTTGAGAGGTGCCCGGGGGGGACCCCGGGGGGGGGGGTCGGGGGGAGCTCCTGGGGGGTCTGAGGGGGGTCCTGGGGGTCGAGAGGGCTGGGGGGTGGTCGGGGATCCTCGTTTTGGGGGGGGCCGGGGGGGTCTCCCGACCCCCTCCCCCAGGGGCGCCCCCTCTTGGAGGGCGCGAGTCGTGACGTCAGCGCCCCTTCGCTCTCCCCCCCCCCCCCCAAATTAGGGACTCAGGGACCCCCCACACACATTGGGGGTCACCAGGACCCCCCCAATGTCCAGGGTCCCTCTTTGTGGGGGTGGGTTCTTTGAGGGGGGGGTCCCCTGTCCCCAACTTTATGGAGCCAAAATAAACCGGATTTTGTCAAAACCAGACCCAGCAAAGCCTCGGGGGGACAGGGGGGGACAGGGGGACACTCGGGGACCCTCCTTGGGGACACCCCCAGCTGGGGGGTGACAGTGGGGGGGGAGGCATCACTCTGTGTCACCCCCTCGATGTCCCCAAGTGTCCCCAGGGGTGGCAGTGACGTCGTCCCCCCCAGGGGGTGGCACAGCTTTAATGTCCCCAGGTGTCCCTCAGGTGTCCCCAGGTGATGGTGGCACAGCCTCGGTGTCCCCTGGGTGACAGGTGACACTGTGCCCCCTCCAGGGGGGTGACAGCAGGTGACAATGGTGGCACCAGCCCCTGTCCCACGGGCTGTGTCCCCAGCACCGTGACCTGATGCCACCCTGGAGGACTGGGGTGTCCCCCTGTCTTTCTGTGTCACTTGTCTGTGTGTCTGTGTGTGTCACCTGTGTCACCTGTGTCACTTGTGTCACCTGTCCGTGTCACCTGTCCACGTGTCTGTCTCTGTGTCTGTGTCCTTGTTCGTGTCACCTGTTCGTGTCCAGCTGTCCGGGTCTTGTTGTGTCACCAGTTCATGTCACCTGCCCATGTCACCTGTCCTTGACACCTGTCCCTGTCCAGCTGTCCATGTCACCTGTTTGTGTCACCTGTCCCTGTCTGGCTGTCCCTGTCACCTGTCCATGTCCCCTGTTTGTGTCACCTGCCCCTGTCCCCCTGTCCGTGTCCCCTGTCCCTGTTTGTGTCACCAGCCCATGTCACCTGCCTGTGTCCCCTGTCTCCTGTGTCCCCTGTCCCTGTCCAGCTATCCCTGTCACCAGCCCATGTCACCTGTCTGTGTCCCCTGTCCCTGTTTGTGTCCCCTGTCCGTGTCCCCTGTCCAGCTATCCCTGTCACCAGCCCATGTCACCTGTCTGTGTCCCCTGTCCCTGTTTGTGTCCCCTGTTTGTGTCCCCTGTCCCTGTCCAGCTGCCCCCCCGTCCCCTGTCCTGTCCCCTGTCTTGTCCTGTCCCTGTCCCCTGTCCCTGTTCCCTGTCCTGTCCCCTGTCCTGTCCCCTGTCCTGTCCCCTGTCCCTGTCCAGCTGCCCCCCCGTCCCCTGTCCTGTCCCCTGTCCCCGTCCCCTGTCCCCGTCCCCTGTCCCCTGTCCTGTCCCCTGTCCCTGTCCCCTGTCCTGTCCCCTGTCCCTGTCCAGCTGCCCCCCCTGTCCAGCTGCCCCCCCTGTCCCTGTCCCCTGTCCTGTCCCCTGTCTTGTCCTGTCCCTGTCCCTGTCCCTGTCCAGCTGCCCCCCTGTCCCTGTCCCCTGTCCCTGTCCCCGTCCAGCTGCCCCCCCATCCCCTGTCCTCTGTCCCCTGTCCCTGTCCAGCTGCCCCCCTGTCCCTGTCCCCTGTCCCTGTCCCTGTCCCCGTCCAGCTGCCCCCCCATCCCCTGTCCTCTGTCCCCTGTCCCTGTCCAGCTGCCCCCCTGTCCCTGTCCCCTGCCCTGTCCCTGTCCCCGTCCAGCTGCCCCCCCATCCCCTGTCCTCTGTCCCCTGTCCCCGTCCAGCTGCCCCCCCTGTCCCCTGCAGCGTCCTCGGTGTCCCCTGAGCTGTCCCCATGTGGGGGGTGCAGATGGGGGGGGGACACCCGTGACTGTCCTGGTGTCCCAGCCTGGTGACCCCCCGTGGGACCCCTGGTGTCACAGGGTCACCCTCCCGGGGTCACTGCTGGACCCCTGGGGGGGTCCCCGGGACTGTGACGGTGACAAAAACACCCCAGGACCAGGTGACAATGGGGGGGACACACTGTGACAGCTTCGTGCCCCCCACCCAAGGGGCCTGGGGGGGTCGGGGGGGGGGTTTGGGGGTCACTGAGGGGGTTTGGGGGGATTTGGGGGTCACTGGGGGGGTCTCACGGTGTCACCTCAGGGGTTTGGGGGGGATTTGGGGGTCACTGAGGGGGTCTCACGGTGTCACCCCAGGGGTTTGGGGGGATTTGAGGTCACTGGGGGGGTCTCACGGTGTCACCCCAGGGGTTTGGGGGGGATTTGGGGTCACTGAGGGGGTCTCACGGTGTCACACGGGGGGTTTGGGGGGGATTTGGGGTCACTGAGGGGGTCTCACGGTGTCACCCCAGGGGTTTGGGGGGGATTTGGGGTCACTGGGGGGGTCTCACGGTGTCACCCCAGGGGTTTGGGGGGGATTTGGGGTCACTGGGGGGGTCTCACGGTGTCACACGGGGACCTTGGGCCTTCACTGGTGGGTGACAACAACCAGTAGTGGGTTTGGGGTGAAAAAACCCCGAAATGGGGGGCAAAAAACCCAACCCAAAATGGGGGGCAAAAAAACTCCACCCAAAATGGGAGGGGGGGAGAACAAAAACACCCCAAAAATGCCCAAACTTTGAGGGTTTTTCTGGTTTTTTTTTTTAGCCCATTTTACATCATTTTACAAATCTGCTGCCCCAACGTGTCAACCCCAGCACTTTGGGGCAAAAAAGCCCCAAAAAAGGAGCAGGAGAGGAAAAAAAAAAGGTCAGAGCTCTTTCAATCTTCCCCTTTCTTTTTCAATCTTTTTTCTTCTTTTTCAACCTTCCCCCCCTCCTTTTTCCTATTTTCCTTCCATCTTTTTTTCCTTTTTAATATTTCCCCCCTTTTCAATCTTTTTTCTGATTTTCACTCTTTTCTGAATATTTTCCCCCATTTTAACGTTTCTCCCCTTTTTCATCCTTTTCCTATTTTAATCTTATTTTTCAATCTTTTTCCTTTTTCACCCTTTTTGAATATTTTTCCCCATCTAATTTTTTTTTCCTTTTTCAATCCTTTTCCTTTATAATTTTTTTCTTCTTTCAACCATTTCCCCCTTTTTTTATCCTTCTGGATTATTTTCCCTCTTTTACATTTTTAATCTTTTCTTCCTCATTCAACCTTTTTTCCTTTTTTAAACATTTTTTTCTTTCTCAGTCTTTTTCTCCCCTCACGTTTTAAAATCTCTTCTTTTCAACGTTTTTTTTTTATTCCTTTTCATTCTTTTTTCTCTTTTTTCAATCTTTTCTATTCCTTCTCAGTCTTTTTCCCTTTTTCAATCTTTTTGCCCCTTTTCAACCTTTTTTCCCCCTTTTTCAATCTTATTGCCCTTTTTCAACCTTTTTCACCCCCTCTTTTCAACCTTTTTGCCCTTTTTCAACCTTTTTCCCCCCCTATTTTCAACCTTTTTGCCCTTTTTCAATCTTTTTTTTATTCCTTCTCGATATTTTTCCCCTTTTCAATCTTTTTTTTGGCCCTTTTTCAATCTTTTTCTTTTTCGATTTCCCCCCTCTTTCCAACCTTTATTCCTTTCCAATCTTTTTCCCCCTTTTTGCCTTTTCATTTTGATTCCTCCCCGCTCTTTTTTTCCCTTTCCCAACCTTTTTGCTCTTTTTCACTCCCTCTCAATCTTTCCAATCCCTTCTCCGATTTTTTTTTTGTTTTAAATCTTTATAAACCTCTCCCCCTTTTTTTTTGTCCTTCCTCCCCTGCAGCCTCAAGAAACTCCAAAAAAAGCAAAAAAAAAAAAAAAACCAACAAAACCCCAACAAAACCCAACCCACCAAACCACTCCCTTCCCAAGTATTTCAAAGTCGAGAAGGGAGGGAGAAAGAACAAAAAAAAAAACGCCTTTTTTTTTTTTTTTTTTTTAAATGTGTGTTTAAAATCACTCCGGAGGGGGGGGAAAGGGGAGGAGGAATGGGCGAAACAGGGGGGGGAAAAACGGATAAAAATCCCCAAAAAGCAGGCCCCGTGACTAGTATGGAACTAGTTAACCTTTAACAATTTATGCTGATGTCACACTGAGCATGAGTAGTGATTAATCCCCCCCCGAAATATTTTTATGGAAGGGGAGGGGGGGGGGGAAGTATAAGGAGAAAGAGAGGAAAAAAAAAAAAAAAAAAAAAGGCAGAAAAAGAAATAATTTACCGCAGCCATCTTTGTTTTAAGGCAGGAAAAAAAAATCCTTCGCCTTCGGGTCCCCCCCGGCCGGGGCCACCCAAATATTGGCCCGAGCCGAGCCGGGATCTGCGGGGAAGAGAAAAGATCATCCCTGAGGCCCCCCAAAGCCACCCCAAAACCCCCGAAAAATGAGCAAAAAGAGGATTATTCGCCTGCTCGGGCTGTAGCGGCGAGGGGGGAGGGGGAAAGGGGGGGGGGAAGGCTTTGAGATTTATTATTTTTAGGTGTTTCGGGGGGTTTATTTGGATTTTTTTTAAATTGTTTTTAAGGAGTCTTTTTTTTTCACGGTTCTTGTTTTTAAGGCTTTTTGGTTTTGTTTTTTTTTTTTTTTTTTAAATCTTTGGCGTTTATTTTTTCACGTTGATTTTTAAGTTTTTTTTTTTTCCCCCGGCTTTTTAATGTTGATTTTCACCTTTTTTTTCCTTTTCAGCCTTTTGAATTTTTGCTGATTTTTTAAAGCTTTTCTTCATTCCACCCCCTTTTTAATTTTGAACGCTCATTTTTATTTTATTTTTTTTTTAAGCCTTCCTCCTTGGCCATAATAATTCCCAATGTTGATTTTCCCCCTTTCTCTCCCCATCCCTTCCCCCTCTTAAATTTTCATGTCGATTTTTACCCTTTTTTCTTTCCCTTCCTCCCCTTTTCCCCGCCAAGTTTTTCATTTCATCTTTTCCTCCTCTCCCCTCCGTTTTTTTTAATCTTTTTTTTTTTTTTCATTCTCTCCCTTATTCCTTCGATTCCTCCCTTCGACGCTTCCCTTTCCGTTCCTTAAAAAAAAAAAAAAAAAAAATTATTAATTTTTTAATCCCCCCCCCCCCTCCACCACCTCCCTTAACTTCCCCTCCCCCTTTTGTGGGTTGTTTTGTGTTTTTTTTCGGGGCTTTTTTCGCCCTTTTTCGCCTCTTTTCCACCCTCCCCCAGGTGCGTGAGGGGCAACTTCCCCAGCCCCTCACTCGGCCATTTTGCGCCTTTTTTTGCCCTGAGGGGGGGGCCCCACCCCCCCCACTCCCCCATTTTCCTTCATTTTTAACCCCTCCCTTCTCCATTTTTTTTTTACGCTTTCCCCCCCTCCCGTCCTGTTTTTTTTTTTTTTATTTTTTGTTTGTTTCTTTTTTTTTTTTTTAATTGTATTACATATTTTTTTTTAGAGGGGAGGGAGGAAGGGGGGGGGGGGAGTTATTTTAAAATTACACCCGGGGCGGCCATTTTCGCTGCCGGCGCCGTCCCGCCGCCCGCCGCCTCCCGCGCCCTGAGGCGATTTTAACCGATCCGGCGCTTTTTCGCCCCATCGCCGCCGCCCCCCCCGCGCCCCCCGCGCGGCCCCGCCGGGCCCCGGCCCCGGCCCCGGGGGGGGGGTCGCCCCTTCCCGCCCCCATCCCCCGATCCGCGCCGCGGGGGCGGTTTGGGGCGGTGGGAGCGGCGCGCGCCCAGGGTCCCCCCGGCCCCCCGCCCCTCACCCCGCCATGGCGTCCCCGCTGAGGGAGGACGAGGAGGAGGAGGAGGAGATGGCGGTGTCCGAGGGGGACGAGGAGGACGACGACGAGGAGGACGACGAGGAGGAGGAGGAGGAAGACGCCGCCGCCGCCGCCGCCGCCGCTGCTGCCGCCGCGCTCCTGGCCGGGCACCGCGGGGCCCCCGACATCTTCCCCGGGCCGGCCCCGGCCCCGCCGCCGCTCCCGCCGCCGCCGCCGCCCCCCGCGCCCGTCGCTGCTGCTGCCGCCGCCGCTGCTGTCCAGGGGCCGCCGGAGGCGCCCGCAGGTACCGCTGGGACCCCTCGGGCCACCCTCGGTCACCTCCGCCCCCACCCTGAGCCCTCAGCGCTTCCCGCTGGCACCGAGACCTCGATCCGCTCCCCCCGGTCCCCTCAGAGCTTCCCGCGGGCACAGAAACCTCGATCCGCTCCCCCGGTCCCCTCAGAGCTTCCCGCGGGCACAGAAACCTCGATCCGCTCCCCCCGGTCCCCTCAGAGCTTCCCGCGGGCACAGAAACCTCGATCCGCTCCCCCGGTCCCCTCAGAGCTTCCCGCGGGCATCGAGACCCCCGATCCGCCCCCCGGTCCCCTCAGAGCTTCCCTCAGGCCTCGAGACCCCCGAGCCCCTTCCCCAGTGCCTCAGACCTTTCCGCAGGCACCGAGACCCCCGATCCGCGACCTCCGTCCCTCAGACTTTTCCGCAGGCACTGAGACCCCCCGATCCCCTTCCCCACTCCCCTCAGAGCTTCCCTCAGGCACCGAGTCCCCGATCCTCTCCCCACTCCCCTCAGACCTTCCCGGGGCCGCCGGAGGCGCCCGCAGGTACCGGGACCCCTCGACCCTCCCCGAGTCCCCCCCACTCCCTCAGAGCTTCCGAGACCCCCGATCCGGGTCCCCCCCGGGTCCCCTCAGAGCTTCCCGCAGGCACCGGGACCCCTGAGCTTGAGACCCCCGAGCTACCCCTGGGTTCCCTCAGAGCTCCCCGCAGGCACCGGAGACCCCCGATCTGCTCCCCCCATCCCTCAGACCTTCCCACAGGCACCGGAGACCCCCCGAGCCCCCCAATCCCCCCTCGTCCCCTCCAAGCTTCCCACAGGCACCGGAGACCCCCCCGAGACCTCCGAGTCCCCCCAGTCCCCTCAGAGCTTCCTGCAAGCTCCGAGACCCCTGAACTCGAGACCCCCCAGCTTCCCCCGTCCCCTCAGAGCTTCCTGCAGGCACCGAGACCCCTGAACTCGAGACCCCTGAACTCAAGACCCCCAAGCTTCCCCCGTCCCCTCGGAGCTTTCCACAGGGACAGGAGACCCCCGATGTGCCCCCTCGGTGCCCTCAGCACTTCCCACACCACACCGGCCAGGGGGTTTGGTTGGGGGGGTTGTGTGTGTTTGTAAACAACCAAATCCCCCCGAGTGTCCCCACGTGTGTCCCTCGGTGTGTGTGTGTGGGGGGACACCCCCTGCCCCACATCCCCCCGGTGAGGGGGCTGTAGGTACCTGACAGGACCCAAACAGGTGTGGGTGATGGGGCTGTTGTGCTCCTGACAGGACCCCAAATAGATGTGGGGTGATAGGGATGTAGGAACCTGACAGGGCCCAAACAGATGTGGGGTGATGGGGCTGTAGGAACCTGCCAGGACCCAGGATGGCTGTGGGGTGATGGGGCTGTAGGTACCTGATAGAACCCAGGATGGCTGTGGGCTGATGGGGATGTAGGAACCTGACAGGACCTGACCAGCTGTGGGGTGATGGGGCTGTTGTGCTCCTGACAGGACCTGAACAGATGTGGGGTGATGGGGCTGTAGGTACCTGCCAGGACCCAGGATGGCTGTGGGGTGATGGGGATGTAGGTACCTGACAGGACCCAGGATGGCTGTGGGGTGATGGGGATGTAGGAACCTGACAGGACCCAAACAGATGTGGGGTGATGGGGCTGTAGGTACCTGCCAGGACCCAGGATGGCTGTGGGGTGATGGGGCTGTTGTGCTCCTGACAGGACCCAAACAGATGTGGAGTGATGGGGCTGTAGGTACCTGACAGGACCCAGGATGGCTGTGGGGTGATGGGGCTGTTGTGCTCCTGACAGGACCTGAACAGATGTGGGGTGATGGGGCTGTAGGTACCTGCCAGGACCCAGGATGGCTGTGGGGTGATGGGGATGTAGGTACCTGCCAGGACCCAGGATGGCTGTGGGGTGATGGGGATGTAGGTACCTGACAGGACCCAAACAGCTGTGGGGTGATGGGGATGTAGGAACCTGACAGGACCCAGGATGGCTGTGGGGTGATGGGGCTGTTGTGCTCCTGACAGGACCTGAACAGATGTGGGGTGATGGGGCTGTAGGAACCTGACAGGGCCCAGGATGGGTATGGGGTGATGGGGCTGTTGTGTTCCTGACAGGACCCCAAATAGATGTGGGTGATGGGGGCAGATGGTCCCTGACAGGGCCCAGGACGGGTGTGGGGTGATGGGGCTGCTGTGCTCCTGACAGGACCTGAACAGCTGTGGGGTGATGGGGCTGTAGGTACCTGACAGGACCCAGGTACCTGGCAGGACCTGAACAGATGTGGGGTGATGGGGCTGTTGTGCTCCTGACAGGACCCAAATAGATGTGGGTGATGGGGGCAGATGGTCCCCTGACAGGACCCAAACAGATGCGGGGTGATGGGGCTGTAGGTACCTGACAGGACCCGAACAGATGTGGGGTGATGGGGATGTAGGTACCTGACAGGACCCGAACAGATGCGGGGTGATGGGGATGTAGGTACCTGACAGGACCCAAACAGATGTGGGGTGATGGGGATATAGGTACCTGACAGGACCCGAACAGATGTGGGTGATGGGGCTGTTGTGTTCCTGCCAGGACCTGACCAGATATGGGGTGATGGGGCTGTAGGAACCTGCCAGGACCTGAACAGCTGTGGGGTGATGGGGATGTAGGTACCTGACAGGACCCAAACAGCTGTGGGGTGATGGGGCTGTAGGTACCTGACAGGACCCGAACAGATGTGGGTGATGGGGCTGTAGGTACCTGACAGGACCCAAACAGATGTGGGGTGATGGGGCTGTTGTGCTCCTGACAGGACCCAAACAGATGTGGGTGATGGGGGCAGATGGTCCCTGACAGGACCCAAACAGATGTGGGCGATGGGGCTGTAGGTACCTGACAGATGTGGGGTGATGGGGCTGTAGGTACCTGACAGATGTGGGGTGATGGGGCTGTAGGTACCTGACAGGACCCAGGTACCTGACAGGACCTGAGCAGATGTGGGGTGATGGGGCTGTTGGTCCCCTGACAGGACCCAGGGTGGGTGCTGACCCCGTGGTGTGGGGCAGTGGGTGTCTGACAGGACCCCAGGGTGGGTGCTGACGCCGTGGTGTGGGGCAGTGGGTATCTGACAGGACCTAGGGTGGCTGTTGCACCCCATGAAATGGAGCAGTGGGTATCTGACAGGACCTAGGGTGGCTGTTGCACCCCATGAAATGGAGCAGTGGGTATCTGACAGGACCTAGGGTGGCTGTTGCACCCCATGATGGGGGGCAGTGGATATCTGACAGGACCTAGGGTGGCTGTTGCACCCCATGAAATGGAGCAGTGGGTATCTGACAGGACCTAGGGTGGCTGTTGCACCCCATGAAATGGAGCAGTGGGTATCTGACAGGACCTAGGGTGGCTGTTGCACCCCATGATGGGGGGCAGTGGGTATCTGACAGGACCTAGGGTGGCTGTTGCACCCCATGAAATGGAGCAGTGGGTATCTGACAGGACCTAGGGTGGCTGTTGCACCCCATGAAATGGAGCAGTGGGTATCTGACAGGACCTAGGGTGGCTGTTGCACCCCATGAAATGGAGCAGTGGGTATCTGACAGGACCTAGGGTGGCTGTTGCACCCCATGAAATGGAGCAGTGGGTATCTGACAGGACCTAGGGTGGCTGTTGCACCCCATGAAATGGAGCAGTGGGTATCTGACAGGACCCAGGGTGGGTGCTGACCCCGTGGCGTGGGGTGTGTGGGGTGTGTGGGGTGTGTGGGGTGGCACGTGCCTGACAGGACCCGGAGTGGTTGTGACAGCCCCTCACGGGGGGCAGAGCGTGGTGGTGGTCTCCTGACAGGACCTGGGTGGTTGTGACAGCCCCTCACGGGGGGCAGGGGGTGCTGTTGGTCCCCTGCCAGGACCCGGGGTGGGCACTGTGGGACAGTGACCCCCTGACAGGACCCAGGTGGTTGTTGCTCCCCATCCTGTGGGGTGATGGCGCTGTAGGTACCTGACAGGACCCGAACAGATGTGGGGTGATGGGGGTAGATGGTCCCCTGACAGGACCCCAACAGCTGTGGGGTGATGGGGCTGTAGGTACCTGACAGATGTGGGGTGATGGGGCTGTAGGTACCTGCCAGGACCCAAGATGGATGTGGGGTGATGATGGGGCTGTAGGTACCTGACAACTGTGGGGTGATGGGGTGGTTGTGCTCCTGACAGGACCCAGGGTGGTTGTGGAGTGATGGGGCCTGGATCAGGACCTGCCAGGACCTGACCAGATGTTGGATACCTGACAGGACCTGAGCAGCTGTGGGGTGATGGGGGTGTTGTGCTCCTGACAGGACCTGAACAAGTGTGGGGTGATGGGGCTGTAGGTACCTGCCAGGACCTGACCAGATGTTGGATACCTGGCAGGACCCAGGGTGGGTGCTGACCCCACCCCGATCCTGTGGGGTTGTAGGTGTGGTGTTTGGGGACTGTTTGTCACCTGTCAGGACCCAGGACAGGCTGTTATACCCCATGTTGGGGTGTTTGGGGTCCATTTTTCCCCTGCCAGGACCTGGATGGGTTGTTGCACCCCAAGGCTGGGGTGTTTGGGGTCCATTTTTCCCCTGCCAGGACCCAGGACAGGGTGTTACACCTCATGTTGGGGTGTTTGGGGTCCATTTTTCCCCTGCCAGGACCTGGATGGGTTGTTGCACCCCAAGGCTGGGGTGTTTGTGTGCTGATGTCACCTGTTGTCCCCCCCAAAAAACCCCTCCAGGACAGCCCCCCCTTCCCCCCCCCCCCCAATCCTCAGGACCCGCCACCATCCCGGCACCGACTGATGGGATTTTCCTTGGATTTTATCGGATTTGATCTCATTTTAGTGCGTTTTGAGGTGATTTCTGGTGATTGATTCTGTTTCTCAGCGCTCACTTTGGGGTGCTGGTGACTCAGCTGCGCCTTCCCCCCAAATTCCGAGGCCCTGGGGGGGCAGTTTTGGGGTCTGTTCCTTCCCTTCCCCTGAGATTCCCTCCCGTGGGCATTAAAAAAAGTGGGGAAAAAAGAGGATTTAGCACCAAAATGCCCCTTTTTCCCCCCTGGAGTGGCTGGTTTGGGGCTTCCACCACCTTTGCTGGTGGTTTTCTGTCAGGTGAGGACCTAAAATTGAGCATTTTCGTAGCAAAATGATACTTTTTTTTTCCTTTCCTTCTGAGTGAGATTTCTTGGGTGATTTTTGTTTTTTTTTCTAGTTTGCCCTCAAAGTGTCCAGGGGGAGAAAAAAAAAAAGGTGTCTCAGAGCCCAGAGTGTCAGTCTGGTTGAAAAAACAGCTTTAAAGGGAAGCTTTTGATTTCAAATCCCCTCTTTTTGCCCCCCAAAAATGTTCAGAAATTGGTAAATTGGGGGCTTTGACCCCTCTTTTTTCCCCCCTCAGACGCTCAGGATTTGGTTCTTTGGGTGCCAGAGCTCCCCAAAATGCTCCCCAACGCTCAAATTCGGGGTTTTAGAACCCCCCAAGATGCTCAGAATTCCCATTTCACAGCTCCCTCCCTCCCAAAAAAGCTCAGGAATGGCTCAATTTACATTTCACCCCCTTTTTTTACCCCCCAAAACCTGCTCATAAATTGCAAATCTCCCCTCCCAGCCGGGCCTGCCTGACCTGCCCCTTCCCTGCAGGTTTCCTTTGCCTTTTCCCGGACTTTTTGGGCCATTCCTGAATTATTTCCCTCCCCCTCCCTCGAGTGACCCACGTGGGGCCTCCCGAACACCCCCAAAAATGAGGTTTTTAACTTTTCCCTCCCCCCAACCAACCCCAATCCCCGTTTTTTTTCACCTCTCTCCTCCCTCCTCCTCCCAAATGCCCATTTTGTAACTTTTTCCCTACCAAAAATCCCTATTTTTGTCACCTCTCCTCTCCCCAGAGCAGCACTTTGATCCCTTTTTTTCCCTTTTTTCCCCTTTTTTCCCCTTTTTCCCCCATCCATGCCCGGATTGGAGGTAAAACTCCACTTTCCCCCCTTTTCCCAGCGGGAAGGCGACTCCTCCCCCTCCTCCCCAGCTCAAACTTGTTGGTCCGGAGGGGTTTTTTTTCATTCTTTTTCCCTGTTTTTCCCATTTCCAGAACAATGGCCCCAGCCTGGGGGGGGGAGGGGCAGCTCCCACATTTCCACTCCAAAAAAAACCAAACCAAACAACCCCAAACCCCCCAGGCCAGGCCTGAAGTTGGGAGATTTTCCCCCAAGTTTGGAGCAAAGGCCGCTCCGGCCGCTCCGGCAGCGGCACCAAAACTGCCCAGAATGGCCCAAAAAGCCCCGAATTGGGGTTTTTTTGCCCTTTTTTGGGGGGGTGCAGGATCTGCGGGCTCTCCACGTGCCGTCCTTCCCCCCTTTTCCCCCTTTCCCGAGCTCCCCTCCCTCTTCCTTTGTTCCAACTCCTTCCTCCCCTTTTCCGGAATCACTCCCCCTTTCTCTCTCTCCTCTCTCTCTCTCTGTTTTTTTTTTTTTCTCGATTGTGGTTTTTTGTTCATATTTCCCATTTTTCCACCTTTCCCCTTCCCTCCTCCTCCTCCTCCTCCTGCCTTTCCTTTTCTTCCCCCCTTTCACTCCAATTCCCCCCATCCCCCCCCCATAATTTCCCCTCTGTGTTTTATATTTTTTTTTTTGGGAGGGGTGTTTGGGGTGGTTGTTTTCTCTCTCCTCGTGCCCCCCCTCCCCACGGGTGTTTTTTTTGTGTGTGTGTGTGCGGGGAGTGGGAGCGTCACGTGTGTGGAAAATTCTGGTTGATGCTTTGCCAAGCGCGCCCCGCGCATGTCCGGTGGGGCCGGGGGGGTGTGGAAAAAACGGGGGGGGAGAGGGGAAAAAGGGGGGAAACCCCCCAAAAAAACGGCAGGGTCGGGCTGGGACCACCCTGAGTGACCGTGGGGAGGGGAAAAAACAGGGAAAAGGGGGTGGAATTCAGCGAGGAGGGGAAAGGAGGGGAAGGGGGGGGAGGAAGGGCCTTGGTGGCGCCGCCATTTGGGGGGGGGAGGAAGAGAGGGGGGAGAAGAAAACCAGGTGGGGAAAAAAAAAAAAAAAGGCATTTTGAGGGTTTTTTCCTCCAAAAAAAAAAAAAAAGGGCAGAAAAAAAAAAAAAAAGAGGTTTTGGGGAGGTTTTTTTAACCCTGAAAAAAAAAAGAGGTTTAGGGGTGTTTTTTTTGGGGTGGTTTCATTTTCCCCAGGAAAAAAGAGGCTTAACCCCCCCCCCCGAAAAAAAACTAAGCAGGATAAAAGAAGGTTTGGGGTATTTTTTATCCCCCAAAATAGGCAGAAAAAAGAGGCTTTGGGGGTGTTTTTTACCCCCCAAAATTGGCCTAAAAAAGAGGCTTTGGGGTTTTTTTCCCCCCTTCTCCAAGGCAGACAAAGCTGTTCGGGGGTTTCTCCTGGGGAGGATGTCGGTGATCCCAGTTGGTCCCGGTTTGTCCCGGTTTGTCCCGGTTGATCCTGGGTGGTCCTGGTTGGTCTTGGGTGCTCTCACTTGGTCCTGGGTGATCCCAGTTGATCCTGGGTGGTCCTGGTTGGTCCCAGTTGATCCCGGTTGGTCCTGGGTGATCCAGGTTGGTCCCAATTGGTCCCAGTTGCTCCTGGGTTATCCCAGTTGGTCCCAGTTGGTCCTGGTTTGTCCTGGGTTATTCCAGTTGGTCCTGGCTGGTCCTGTGTTATTCCAGTTAGTCCCAGTTGATCCCGATTGGTCCCAGTTGGTCCTGGTTGCTCCTGGGTTATCCCAAGTGTTCCCAGTGGGTCCCAGGTTATCTTGGGTGGTCCCGGTTGATCCCGGGTGCTCCCGGGTTATCCCAGTTGGTCCTGGGTTATCCCAGTTGCTCCCGGGTTATCCCAGTCGCTCCCAGGTTATCCCAGTCGCTCCCAGGTTATCCCAGTCGCTCCCAGTTGTTCCTGGGTTATCCCAGTCGCTCCCGGGTTATCCCAGTTGCTCCCAGGTTATCCCAGTCGCTCCCAGTTGCTCCTGGGTTATCCCAGTCGCTCCCGGGTTATCCCAGTCGCTCCCAGTCACTCCCAGTTGCTCCCAGGTTATCCCAGTCGCTCCCAGTCGCTCCCAGTCACTCCCAGTTGCTCCCAGGTTATCCCAGTCGCTCCCAGTCACTCCCGGGTGGTCCCGCCGGGCCGTGCTGGCAGCGGGTGGTGCCAGGGGATTAGGCAGGAATGTGACCCCGGCTGTCGCTGCTTCCTCCTCTGGCTCCCCACGCCAGGCTTGGCACCCGCCGGGCTGTCCCTTCCCCCGGGGGGGTTCCCTCCCTGAGCCGCGTCCCAGGGTGACCCACGGGGTGACCCGCGGGGTGACCGACAGGGTGACCCACGGGGTGACCGACAGGGTGACTGACGGGGTGACCGACAGGGTGACCCGCGGGGTGACCGACAGGGTGACTGACGGGGTGACCGACAGGGTGACCCGCGGGGTGACCGACAGGGTGACTGACAGGGTGACTGACAGGGTGATTGATGGGGTGATTTATGGGGTGATTTATGGGGTGATTTACGGGGTGATTGACGGGGTGATTGACGGGGTGAGGTGGCAGCAGCAGAGGGACACGCGCAGCCCGTGCCAGCGCCTGGCAGATGTGTCACCTCTCCAGGGTCCTCCCCCCTCCCCGAGCGGCTGCCAAGGCCGCGGGGGCAGCCGGGGCCGTGACACGGATGTGGCGGTGTCACCGCCCCGGGGACGGCCCTGGGAACGCGGCGCCCTGCTGGCCTCGGTGTCACCGCGGGGACACCGCTGGTGGCCCCCGGCCAAGGGCTGGGGAAATCCTCTGCTGGCTGGCGGTTGGTCACCGGCACGGGGACACCGGGGACACCGGGGAATCCTCTGTCACCGGCACGGGGACACCGGGGAATCCTCTGTCACCGGCACCAGGGGTTGGGGAATCCTCTGTCACCGGCACGGGGACACCGGGGACACCGGGGACACCGGGGAATCCTCTGTCACTGGCACAGGGACACTGGGGAGGGTGAGGGGAATCCTCTGTCACCGGCACCAGGGGTTGGGGAATCCTCTGTCACTGGCACGGGGACACCGGGGACACCAGGGAATCCTCTGTCACTGGCACCAGGGGTTGGGGAATCCTCTGTCACTGTCACAGTGACATCAGGGAGGGCTCAGGGAATCCTCTGCTGGCAGTAGGTCACTGTCACAGTGACACTGGGGAGGGGTTGGGGAATCCTCTGCTGGTGTTTGGTCACTGTCACAGTGACAGCGGTGTCCCCAAAGAGGGGTTGGGGAATCCTCTGCCACCGTCACCAGGGGTTGGGGACTCCTCTGTCACTGTCACCGTGACAGTGGTGTCCCCGTGTGAGGGCTCAGGGAGTCCTCTGCCACTGTCACCGTGACAGCGGTGTCCCCGTGTGAGGGCTCAGGGAATCCTCTGTGTCATTGTCACGGTGTCCCCGTGTGAGGCTTGGGGACTCCTCTGCCACCGTCACCAGGGCTTGGGGACTCCTCTGCCACTGTCACCGTGACAGCTGTGTCCCCATGTGAGGTTTGGGGACTCCTCTGCCACCGTCACCAGGGCTTGGGGACTCCTCTGCCACTGTCACCGTGACACCAGTGTCCCCATCTGAGGGTCAGGGAATCCTTTGTGTCATTGTCACGGTGTCCCCGTGTGAGGGTCAGGGAATCCTTTGTGTCATTGTCACGGTGTCCCCGTGTGAGGGTCAGGGAATCCTCTGTGTCATTGTCGTGGTGTCCCCATCTGAGGGTCAGGGAATCCTCTGTGTCATTGTCGTGGTGTCCCCGTGTGAGGGTCAGGGAATCCTCTGTGTCATTGTCACGGTGTCCCCGTGTGAGGGTCGGGGAATCCTCTGTGTCATTGTCGTGGTGTCCCCGTGTGAGGGTCAGGGAATCCTCTGTGTCATTGTCACGGTGTCCCCGTGTGAGGGTCGGGGAATCCTCTGTGTCATTGTCACGGTGTCCCCGTGTGAGGGTCAGGGAATCCTCTGTGTCATTGTCGTGGTGTCCCCGTGTGAGGGTCGGGGAATCCTCTGTGTCATTGTCATTGTCACGGTGTCCCCGTGTGAGGGTTGGGAAATGCTCTGCTGGTGGTTGGTGACCCCTGGTGTCCCCACCCCTGTCCATTGCTGTCCCCGTGGTGTCCCCATCCCTGTCCATTGCTGTCCCCCTGGTGTCCCCCTGGTGTCCCCATCCCTGTCCATTGCTGTCCCCCTGGTGTCCCCCTGGTGTCCCCATCCCTGTCCATTGCTGTCCCCTTGGTATCCCCCTGGTGTCCCCATTCCTGTCCATCCCTGTCCATCCCTGTCCCCCTGGTGTCCCCAGTGTCCCTGTCCCTTGACTCAGGCTGGCTGTCCCCCAGTGTCCCCTGGTGTCCCCAGTGTCCCTGTCCCCTTGCTCAGGCTGGTTGTCCCTCGTGCCCCCAGTGTCCCTGTCTCTTGGCTCAAGCTGGCTGTCCCCTGGTGTCCCTGGTGTCCCCTGCTCAGGCTGTTGTCCCCTGGTGTCCCTGTCCCCCTGATGTCCCCCTGGTGTCCCCTGGCTCAAGCTGGCTGTCCCCTGGTGTCCCTGTCCCCCTGGTGTCCCCTGGTGTCCCTGGTGTCCCCTGCTCAGGCTGTTGTCCCCACAGATGGGGAGGACGAGCTGCTGCGAGGCCTCGAGGGGGCCCTGGGGGTGAAGAAGAAGAAACGAGGCCCCCGGAAACAGAAGGAAAACAAACCCGGCAAACCCCGCAAACGGAAAAAGCTGGTGAGTGATCCTGGGCATGGGAGGAGGGGGGTCCCAGGTAATCCCGGGTGATCCTGGGTGGTCCCAGGGGTCACAGGTGGTCCCAGGTGATCCCAGGGGTCCCAGGTAATCCCAGGTGATCCTGGGTGGTCCCAGGGGTCACAGGTGGTCCCAGGTAATCCCAGGTGATCCTGGGTGATCCCAGGGGTCCCAGGTGATCCTGGGTGATCCCAGGGGTCCCAGGTGATCCCAGGGGTCCCAGGTAACCCTGGGGGTCTCTCCCAGGTGAGCGAGGATGAGCTGGAGTCGAAGCGGGCTGAGTACTTAGAGTGGGACAGGGTGGGGGTCCCAGGTGGTCCCAGGGGTCCCAGGTGATCCTGGGTGGTCCCAGGTAGTCCCAGGGGTCCCAGGTGATCCCAGGGGTCCCAGGTAACCCCGGGGGTCTCTCCCAGGTGAGTGAGGATGAGCTGGAGTCAGAGCAGGACGAGTACCCAGGGAGGGGCAGGGTGGGGGTCCCAGATAATCCCAGGTAATCACAGGTGATCCCAGGGGTCCCAGGTGGTCCCAGGGGTCCCAGATGGTCCCAGGGGTCCCAGGTGATCCTGGGGGTCCCAGGTAACCCCGGGGGTCTCTCCCGGGTGATCGAGGATGAGCTGGAGTCAGAGCGGGACGAGTACCCGGGGTGGGACAGGGTGGGGGTCCCAGGTGATCCTGGGTGGTCACAGTTGATCCCAGGGGTCCCAGGTGATCCTGGGTGGTCACAGTTGATCCCAGGGGTCCCAGGTGATCCTGGGTGGTCCCAGGTGGTCCCAGGTGGTCCCAGGGGTCCCAGGTAACCCCGGGGGTCTCTCCCAGGTGAGCGAGGATGAGCTGGAGTCAGAGCAGGACGAGTACCCAGGGTGGGACAGGGTGGGGGTCCCAGTTGGTCCCAGGTGATCCTGGGTGGTCCCAGATGGTCCCAGGTGGTCCCAGGTGGTCCCAGGGGTCTCTCCCAGGTGGTCCCAGGGGTCCCAGGTAACCCCGGGGGTCCCTCCCAGGTGAGCGAGGATGAGCTGGAGTCGGAGTGGGACGAGTACCCGGGGTGGGACAGGGTGGGGGTCCCAGGGGCTCCCAGGGGTCCCAGGTGATCCTGGGTGGTCCCAGGGGTCCCAGGTAACCCCGGGGGTCCCTCCCAGGTGAGCGAGGATGAGCTGGAGTCGGAGCGGGACGAGTACCCGGGGTGGGACAGGGTGGGGGTCCCAGGTAGTCCCAGGGGTCCCAGGTAATCCCAGGGGTCCCAGGTAATCCCGGGGGTCCCAGGTGATCCCAGGGGTCTCTCCCAGGTGAGCGAGGATGAGCTGGAGTCGGAGCGGGACGAGTACCCAGGGAGGGGCAGGGTGGGGGTCCCAGATAATCCCAGGTGATCCTGGGTGGTCCCAGGGGTCCCAGGTGATCCTGGGTGGTCCCAGATGGTCCCAGGGGTCCCAGGTGATCCCAGGGGTCCCAGGTAACCCCGGGGGTCTCTCCCAGGTGAGCGAGGATGAGCTGGAGTCGGAGCGGGACGAGTACCCAGGGTGGGACAGGGTGGGGGTCCCAGTTGGTACCAGGTGATCCTGGGTGGTCCCAGATGGTCCCAGGGGTCCCAGGTGGTCCCAGGGGTCCCAGGTGATCCTGGGGGTCCCAGGTAACCTCGGGGGTCTCTCCCAGGTGAGCGAGGATGAGCTGGAGTCGGAGCGGGACGAGTACCTGGGGGGGGACTGGATGGGGGTCCCAGGGGCTCCCAGGGGTCCCAGGTGATTCTGGGTGGTCCCAGGTGGTCCCAGGTGGTCCCAGGGGTCCCAGGTGGTCCCAGGGGTCCCAGGTAACCCCGGGGGTCTCTCCCAGGTGAGCGAGGATGAGCTGGAGTCAGAGCGGGACGAGTACCCGGGGTGGGACAGGGTGGGGGTCCCAGATAATCCCAGGTGATCCTGGGTGGTCCCAGGGGTCCCAGGGGTCCCAGGTGATCCCGGGGGTCCCAGGTAACCCCGGGGGTCTCTCCCAGGTGAGCGAGGATGAGCTGGAGTCGGAGCGGGACGAGTACCCGGGGTGGGACAGGGTGGGGGTCCCAGGTGATCCCAGGGGTCCCAGGTAATCCCAGGTGATCCTGGGTGGTCCCAGGGGTCCCAGGTAACCCCGGGGGTCTCTCCCAGGTGAGCGAGGATGAGCTGGAGTCGGAGCGGGACGAGTACCCGGGGTGGGACAGGGTGGGGGTCCCAGTTGGTCCCAGGTGATCCTGGGTGGTCCCAGATGGTCCCAGGTGGTCCCAGGTGGTCCCAGGGGTCCCAGGTGATCCTGGGTGGTCCCAGATGGTCCCAGGGGTCCCAGATGATCCCGGGGGTCCCAGGTAACCCCGGGGGTCTCTCCCAGGTGAGCGAGGATGAGCTGGAGTCGGAGCGGGACGAGTACCCGCGCGAGGAGTACCGGGAGAAGTCGGAGAGCGGGGGCAGCGACTCGGGGGGGGCGGCGCGGAAGCGGCGGAGGAAGCACCGCGAGAAGAAGGAGAAGAAAACCAAGAGGCGGAAAAAGACGGACGAGGAGGGGGGGCAGAAGGTCAAGGTGCGGCCTGGGGGGGCACTCGTGGGGCAGGGGGGGCACTTGGAGCCTGGGGGGGCACTCGTGGGGCAGGGGGGGCACTTGTGGGGCAGGGGGGGCACTCATGGGGCAGGGGGGGCACCCGTGGGGCAGGGGGGGCAGAAGGTCAAGGTGCGGCCTGGGGGGGCACCCGTGGGGCGGGGGGGCACTCGGGGCCTGGGGGGCACCCGTGGGGCAGGGGGGGCACTCGTGGGGCAGGGGGGGCACTCGTGGGGCATGGGGGGCACTCCTGGGTGGGGGGGGACACACCTGGGCCTGGAGGGCACTCGTGGGGCAGGGGGGGCACTCGTGGGGCAGGGGGGGCACTCCTGGGTGGGGGGGGACACACCTGGGCCCGGGGGCACTCGTGGGGCATGGGGGGCACTCATGGGGCAGGGGGGGCACTCGTGGGGCAGGGGGGGCAGTTGTGGGGCAGGGGGGGCACTCGAGGCCTGGGGGGGCACTTGTGGGGCAGGGGGGGCACTCGTGGGGCAGGGGGGGCACTCGGGGCTCTGCCTCAGGGTCCTGGGGGGAAATGAAGGTTTGGGCAGCTGGGGGGGTGTTTGGGGGGTCCCATTGCTTGGGGGAGTCCCTTCACCCGTGGGGGTCCTGTCACCCATGGGGGTGTTTGGGGGGGTCCTGTCACCCATGGGGGTGTTTGGGGGGGTCCTGTTACCCATGGGGGTGTTTTGGGGGGGTCCTGTCACCCATGGGGGTGTTTGGGGGGGTCCTGTCACCCATGGGGGTCCTGTCACCCATGGGGGTGTTTGGGGGGGTCCTGTCACCCATGGGGGTGTTTGGGGGGGTCCTGTTACCCATGGGGGTCCCTTTACCCATGGGGGTCCTGTCACTGGGTGGGGTCCTGTGGAAGTCCCATCATTTGGGGGGTCCTCGGGGAGTGCCCATTATGGGGTCTTGCCTCCCATGGGGGTCATCACAGGGGGCCTGTGTCCTCCATGTCCCCCGTGTCCTCCATGTCCCCAATGTCCCCAATGATGTCCCCAATGTCCCCAATGTCCCCTGTGTCCCCTGCAGGCGGTGGAACAGAAATCCTCAGCTCAGCTGCTGGGGCCTGGGGGCTGGAGGACGTGGACCCCATGTCCCCAATGTCCCAAATGATGTCCCCAATGTCCCCAATGATGTCCCCAATGTCCCCAATGTCCCCAGTAATGTCCCCAATGATGTCCCCAATGTCCCGAATGATGTCCCCAATGTCCCCAGTGATGTCCCCAATGTCCCCTGCAGGCGGTGGAGCAGAAATCCTCAGCTCAGCTGCTGGGGGCCTGGGGGCTGGAGGACGTGGACCCCATGTCCCCAATGTCCCAAATGATGTCCCCAATGTCCCCAGTGATGTCCCCAATGTCCCCTGCAGGCGGTGGAGCAGAAATCCTCAGCTCAGCTGCTGGGGGCCTGGGGGCTGGAGGACGTGGACCCCATGTCCCCAATGTCCCAAATGATGTCCCCAATGTCCCCAGTGATGTCCCCAATGTCCCCTGCAGGCGGTGGAGCAGAAATCCTCAGCTCAGCTGCTGGGGGCCTGGGGGCTGGAGGACGTGGACCCCATGTCCCCAATGTCCCAAATGATGTCCCCAATGTCCCCAGTGATGTCCCCAATGTCCCCTGCAGGCGGTGGAGCAGAAATCCTCAGCTCAGCTGCTGGGGGCCTGGGGGCTGGAGGACGTGGACCCCATGTCCCCAATGTCCCAAATGATGTCCCCAATGTCCCAAATGATGTCCCCAATGTCCCCAGTGATGTCCCCAATGTCCCCTGCAGGCGGTGGAGCAGAAATCCTCAGCTCAGCTGCTGGGGGCCTGGGGGCTGGAGGACGTGGACCACGTGTTCACCGAGGAGGATTATCACACCCTCACCAACTACAAGGCCTTCAGCCAGTTCATGAGGTGGGGCCTCGGGGGGGCACCTACGGGGTCCCTCGGCCTGCTGGGGGGCACCTCGGAGTGCTCAGGGGGTCCTCTTAGGGTGCTGGGGGACACCTCGGGGTGCTGGGGGGCACCTCGAGGTGCTCAGGGGGTCCTTTCAGGGTGCTGGGGACAGTTCAGGGTGCTGGGGGGGTCCTTTCAGGGTGCTGGGGGGCACCTCGGGGTGCTCAGGGGGTCCCTCTGCCTGCTGGGGGGCACCTCGGGGTGCTCAGGGGGTCCTTTTAGGGCAGCTCAGGGTGCTGGGGGACACCTCGGAGTGCTCAGGGGGTCCTCTTAGGGTGCTGGGGGACACCTCGGGGTGCTGGGGGGCACCTCGGGGTGCTCAGGGGGTCCTTTCAGGGTGCTGGGGACAGTTCAGGGTGCTGGGGGGGTCCTTTCAGGGTGCTGGGGGGCACCTCGGGGTGCTCAGGGGGTCCCTCTGCCTGCTGGGGGGCACCTCGGGGTGCTCAGGGCATCCTTTTAGGGCAGCTCAGGGTGCTGGGGGGGCACCTCGGGGTGCTGGGGGGCACCTCAGGGTGCTCAGGGGGTCCTTTTTGGGGCAGCTCAGGGTGCTGGGGGGCACCTCGGGGTGCTCAGGGGGTCCTTTTAGGGTGCTGGGGACAGTTCAGGGTGCTCAGGGGGTCCTTTCAGGGTGCTGGGGACAGTTCAGGGTGCTCAGGGGGTCCTTTCAGCCTGCTGGGGGGCACCTCGGGGTGCTCAGGGGGTCCTTTTAGGGCACCTCAGGGTGCTGGGGGTCAGTTTAGGGTGAGAATTCTGTGCTTCCTCAAAGCCCCCAAACATCCCTGGAGCCCCCCAATCCCTGGATGTCCCCAAACACCCCTGGAGCCCCCCAATCTCTGGATGTCCCCAAACACCCCTGGAATCCCCAATCCCTGGATGTCCCCAAACACCCCCCCATCCCACATGCCCCCCTGTGCCCCCTGATGGGCCCAGAAGACCCCCAAAATCCCCCTGTGGGAGGTGATGACCATCCTGGGGGCCAAGTGGTCCTGGGGGGGTTGTGGGGGTGTCCTTTGGGGTCACCTCAGTGGATGGGGGACACCCAGGGGGTCTCTCGGGGTGCAGGGGGGCACCGAGGGGGGCGGTTTAGGGTTATCTCAGGGTCCTTCTGGGTGCCTGTGTGGGGTGTTGGGGAAGGGTGGGTGGGCACAGAGGTACCCGGGGGGGTCCTGAGGGACCCTGGGGACACTTTGGGGGGTGTGAGAGATCCACAACTCCCCTGGGGGGTGTCCCTGTCCCCTGTCCCTGTCACCCCCTCCCCATCCCCGGCAGGCCCCTGATCGCCAAGAAGAACCCCAAGATCCCCATGTCCAAGATGATGACCATCCTGGGGGCCAAGTGGCGGGAGTTCAGCGCCAACAACCCCTTCAAGGGCTCCGCCGCCGCCGTGGCCGCCGCTGCCGCCGCCGCCGCCGCCGCCGTGGCCGAGCAGGTGTCGGCGGCCGTGGCCAACGTGGCCCCCGAGGCCCCCCCGGCCCCCCTGCGCAAGGCCAAGACCAAGGAGGGCAAAGGTGGGGTCACCCCGCACCCCAAAACACCCCCACCCCGGGGTCCTGGGGGCGATCCCACCCCCCTTGGGTGGATTGGGGGGGTGGGGTCTTGGGGGCGATCCCACCCCCCTTGGGTGGGTGGACTGGGGGGGGGGATTGAGGGGTCTGATCTTTGGGGTGGGTGGGGGGTCCCTGGGGGAGTTTTGGGGGTCCCTGGGGGAGTTTGGGAGGTCCCTGGGGGGGGGTTGGGGGTCCCTGGGGGAGTTTAGAGGGTCCCTGGGGTGGTTTGGGGGATCCCTAGAGGAGGGTCCCCCTGGGGTGGTTTGGAGGGTCCCTGGGGGGGTTTTGGGGGTCCCTAGGGGAGTTCAGAGGGTCCCTGGGGTGGTTTGAGGGATCCCTAGAGGGTCCCTGGGGTGGTTTGGGGGATCCCTAGAGGGTCCCTGGGGTGGTTTGGAGGGTCCCTGGGGGAGTTTGGGGGATCCCTAGAGGAGGGTCTCCCTGGGGTGGTTTGGAGGGTCCCCCTGGGGTGGTTTGGAGGGTCCCTGGGGGGGTTTGGGGGATCCCCAGAGGGTCCCTGGGGTGGTTTGGAGGGTCCCTGGGGGGATTTGGGGGGTCTATAAGGGGATCCTGTGGGCTTTTGGGGGGGGGTCACTGACAGGGTTTGAGGGGTCCCCTGGGGTGGTTTGGGGGGGATCCCTGAGGGGCTTTAGGGGTCCCTGGGGGAGTTTGGGGGGTCTATAAGGGGATCCTGGGGAAGTTTAAGGGCGGGTCACTGGTGGGGTCACTGGGGTCACTGGGGGGATTTCAGTGGTGCCTGGGGGTGGGTGGGGGGGTCACTGGTGGGGTCACTGGGGGTCACTGGGGGGATTTCAGTGGTGCCTGGGGGAGCCTGGGGGTGGGTGGGGGGGTCACTGGTGGGGTCAAAGGGGTCACTGGGGTCACTGGGGGGATTTCAGTGGTGCCTGGGGGTGGGTGGGGGGGTCACTGGTGGGGTCAAAGGGGTCACTGGGGGTCACTGGGGGGATTTCAGTGGTGCCTGGGGGTGGGTGGGGGGTCACTGGTGGGGTCAAAGGGGTCACTGGGGTCACTGGGGGGATTTCAGTGGTGCCTGGGGGTGGGTGGGGGTGTCACTGGTGGGGTCAAAGGGGTCACTGGGGTCACTGGGGGGATTTCAGTGGTGCCTGGGGGTGGGTGGGGGGGTCACTGGTGGGGTCACTGGGGGTCACTGGGGGGATTTCAGTGGTGCCTGGGGGAGCCTGGGGGTGGGTGGGGGGTCACTGGTGGGGTCAAAGGGGTCACTGGGGTCACTGGGGGGATTTCAGTGGTGCCTGGGGGTGGGTGGGGGGTCACTGGTGGGGTCAAAGGGGTCACTGGGGGTCACTGGGGGGATTTCAGTGGTGCCTGGGGGAGCCTGGGGGTGGGTGGGGTGCTCTGTGGGGGTCCCCGAGCCCCCCCAAACCCCGGGTGCCCCCCAGGCCCCGGGCACAAGAAGCGCAGCAAGAGCCCCAGGGTGCCCGAGCTGAAGAGGAAGATGAAGGGCAGGAAGATGGCACCGCTCAAGATCAAACTGGGAGTGCTGGGGGGAAAGCGCAAGAAGAGCAGCTCGGTGGGTCCCACTGGGGGCACTGGGGGGACTGGGGGGCACTGGGGGGACTGGGGGGCACTGGGGGACACTGGGGGGCACTGGGGGGCACTGGGGGACAGGCTGGGGGCACTGGGGGGCACTGGGGGGCACTGGGGGACAGGCTGGGGGGCACTGGGGGACAGGCTGGGGGGCACTGGGGGGCACTGGGGGACAGGCTGGGGGCACTGGGGGGCACTGGGGGGCACTGGGGGACAGGCTGGGGGCACTGGGGGGCACTGGGGGGCACTGGGGGGCACTGGGGGACAGGCTGGGGGCACTGGGGGGCAGGCGGGGGGCACTGGGGGCAGTGGGGGGCACTGGGGGGCACTGGGGGCACTGGGGGGCAGGCTGGGGGCACTGGGGGGCACTGGGGGCAGTGGGAGGCACTGGGGGGCACTGGGGGGCAGGCTGGGGGCACTGGGGGGCACTGGGGGCAGTGGGAGGCACTGGGGGGCACTGGGGGACAGGCTGGGGGGACTGGGGGGCACTGGGGGCAGTGGGGGGCACTGGGGGACAGGCTGGGGGCACTGGGGGGACTGGGGGCACTGGGGGGCACTGGGGGCACTGGGGGGACTGGGGGGCACTGGGGGGACTGGGGGGCACTGGGGGGACTGGGGGACAGGCTGGGGGGCACTGGGGGGACTGGGGGGGACTGGGGGACAGGCTGGGGGCACTGGGGGGACTGGGGGGCACTGGGGGGACTGGGGGCACTGGGGGACAGGGTGAGGGCACTGGGGGACAGGCTGAGGGCACTGGGGGGACTGGGGGGCACTGGGGGGACTGGGGGCACTGGGGGACAGGCTTGGGGCACTGGGGGACAGGCTGGGGGGCACTGGGGGCACTGGGGGACAGGCTTGGGGCACTGGGGGACAGGCTGGGGGGCACTGGGGGCACTGGGGGGCATTGGGGGGACTGGGGGGCAGGGTGAGGGCACTGGGGGGACTGGGGGCACTGGGGGGCACTGGGGGGCACTGGGGGGACTGGGGGGCACTGGGGGGACTGGGGGACAGGCTGGGGGGCACTGGGGGGACTGGGGGGCACTGGGGGCAGTGGGAGGCACTGGGGGGCACTGGGGGACAGGCTGGGGGGACTGGGGGCACTGGGGGACAGGCTTGGGGCACTGGGGGACAGGCTGGGGGGCACTGGGGGCACTGGGGGGCACTGGGGGGACTGGGGGGCAGGGTGAGGGCACTGGGGGGACTGGGGGCACTGGGGGGCACTGGGGGGCACTGGGGGACAGCGTGACTGCACTGGGGGGACTGGGGATGGGGCAGGGGGCACTGGGAGCACTGGGACGGGGACATGGGGACACTGAAAGTGCTGTGGGACAGGGCAGGGGGGCACTGGGAGTGCTGGGAGACAGGACCTGAGGGCACTGGGGACACTGGGGGTGACGTCACTGTGGGTGGGGACATGGGGGACACTGGGGATGGAGGGATGGGGACACTGGGGATGGGGACATGGGGACATGGGGACATTGGAGATGGGGACTGGGGGACACTGGGGATAGGGACACCCAGGGACAGGGGGACACTGGAGATAGGGACATGGGGACACTGAGGATGGGGACTGGGGGACACTGGGGATGGAGGGATGGGGACACTGGGGATGGGGACATGGGGACATGGGGACATTGGAGATGGGGACTGGGGGACACTGGGGATAGGGACATGGGGACACTGAGGATGGGGACTGGGGGACACTGGGGATGGAGGGATGGGGACACTGGGGATGGAGGGATGGGGACACTGGGGATGGGGACATGGGGACACTGTGGGGACATGGGGACACTGGGGATGGAGGAATGGGGACACTGTGTTTGGGGACATGGGGACACTGGGGATGGGGACATGGGGACACTGTGGGGACATGGGGACACTGGGGATGGAGGGATGGGGACACTGGAGATGGGGACAGGGGGACACTGGGGATGGGGACATGGGGACACTGAGGATGGGGACTGGGGGACACTGGGGATGGAGGGATGGGGACACTGGGGATGGAGGGATGGGGACACTGGGGATGGGGACATGGGGACACTGGGGATGGGGACATGGGGACACTGTGGTTGGAGACATGGGGACACTGGGGATGGGGACACCCAGGGACAGGAGGACACTGGAGATAGGGACATGGGGACATTGGAGATGGGGACACCCAGGGACAGGAGGACACTGGAGATAGGGACATGGGGACATTGGAGATGGGGACACCCAGGGACAGGAGGACACTGGAGATAGGGACATGGGGACACTGAGGGATAGGGACATGGGGACACTGGGGATGGAGGGATGGGGACACTGAGGGATGGGGACACCCAGGTACAGGGGGACACTGTGTCCCCTCGTGACCTGTGTCCCCCCTGTCCCCCCCATCCCCTCCTGTTCCCCCCGTCCCCCCTGTCCCCCCTGTCCCCGAGCAGAGCGAGGACGCCGGGGAGGCGGAGGAGGACTCGGACGCCGAGAGCCCCGGGGGGGTCCTGGGGGCCGCCCCCCGCCCCGACCCCACCACGCGCCTCAAGAAACTCAAACGGGGCCGCCCCGGCCGCAAGAAGAAGAAGGGTGAGCGTCCCCAAGTGTCCCCAAGCGTCCCCAAGTGTCCCCAAGCGTCCCCAAGTGTCCCCAAGCATCCCCAAGTGTCCCTGGGTGCCACCCCCTTCCCCCCCCCTCCCCTCCCTGGGATGGGCGCGGCCCCCGTGCATGGTGAGACCCCCCCAGTGTCCCCTCCTTGTCACCTGGGATCCCTGAACCCCCACCTTGTCACCCGGGGTCACCCAGTGTCCCCTCCTTGTCACCCAGGGTCCATGAGTGTCCCCACCTTGTCACCTGGGGTCACCCAGTGTCCCCACCTTGTCACCCGGGGTCACCCAGTGTCCCCACCTTGTCACCCAGGGTCCATGAGTGTCCCCACCTTGTCACCCGTGGTCACCCAGTGTCCCCACCTTGTCACCCGGGGTCACCCAGTGTCCCCACCTTGTCACCCGTGGTCACCCAATGTCCCCACCTTGTCACCCGTGGTCACCCAATGTCCCCTCCTTGTCACCCGGGGTCACCCAGTGTCCCCACCTTGTCACCCGGGGTCCCTGAGTGTCCTCACCTTGTCACCTGGGGTCACCCAGTGTCCCCACCCTGTCACCTGGGGTCCCTGAGTGTCCTCACCTTGTCACCCAGGGTCACCCAGTGTCCCCTCCTTGTCACCCAGGGTCACCCAGTGTCCCCACCTTGTCACCCGGGGTCACCCAGTGTCCCCACCTTGTCACCCGTGGTCACCCAGTGTCCCCTCCTTGTCACCCGGGGTCACCCAGTGTCCCCTCCTTGTCACCCGGGGTCACCCAGTGTCCCCTCCTTGTCACCTGGGATCCCTGAACCCCCACCTTGTCACCCGGGGTCACCCAGTGTCCCCTCCTTGTCACCCGGGGTCACCCAGTGTCCCCACCTTGTCACCTGGGGTCACCCAGTGTCCCCACCTTGTCACCCGGGGTCACCCAGTGTCCCCTCCTTGTCACCTGGGGTCACCCAGTGTCCCCTCCTTGTCACCCGGGGTCACCCAGTGTCCCCTCCTTGTCACCCAGGGTCACCCAGTGTCCCCACCCTGTCACCTGGGGTCACCCAGTATCCCCTCCTTGTCACCCAGGGTCACCCAGTGTCCCCACCCTGTCACCTGGGGTCCCTGAACCCCCACCTTGTCACCCGGGGTCCCTGAGCCCCTGGGGTCCCCAAGCCCCCACTTTGTCACCCAGGGTCCCTCTGTCCCCCCATGCTGATGTCCCTCTGTGTCCCCCTGTGCTGGTGTCACCGGTGTCCCTCTGTCCCCTGTGCTGATGTCACCGGTGTCCCTCTGTCCCTCCATGCTGATGTCCCTCTGTCCCCCTGTGCTGATGTCCCTCTGTCCCCCATGCTGATGTCCCTCTGTGTCCCCATGCTGATGTCCTTCTGTCCCCCCATGCTGATGTCCCCCTATGTCCCCCTCTGTCCCCTGTGCTGATGTCCCCCTGTGTCCCTCTGTCCCCCCATGCTGATGTCCCTCTGTCCCCCTGTGCTGATGTCCCTCTGTCCCCCCATGCTGATGTCCCCCTGTGTCCCCCCATGCTGATGTCACTGGTGTCCCTGTGTCCTCCCATGCTGATGTCCCTCTGTCCCCTGTTCTGATGTCCCCCTGTGTCCCCCTCTGTCCCCTGTTCTGATGTCCCCCTGTGTCCCCTCTGTCCCCTGTGCTGATGTCCCCCTGTGTCCCCTCTGTCCCCTGTGCTGATGTCCCCCTGTGTCCCCTGTGTCCCCCTCTGTCCCCTGTTCTGATGTCCCTCTGTGTCCCTCTGTGCTGATGTCACCGGTGTCCCTCTGTCCCCTGTGCTGATGTCCCTCTGTGTCCCCTCTGTCCCCTGTGCTGATGTCCCTCTGTGTCCCCTCTGTCCCCTGTGCTGATGTCCCCCTCTGTCCCCTGTTCTGATGTCCCCCTGTGTCCCCTCTGTCCCCTGTGCTGATGTCCCCCTGTGTCCCCTGTGTCCCCCTCTGTCCCCTGTTCTGATGTCCCTCTGTGTCCCTCTGTGCTGATGTCACCGGTGTCCCTCTGTCCCCTGTGCTGATGTCCCCCTGTGTCCCTCTGTCCCCTGTGCTGATGTCCCCCTGTGTCCCCTCTGTCCCCTGTGCTGATGTCCCCCTCTGTCCCCTGTGCTGATGTCCCTCTGTGTCCCCTCTGTCCCCTGTGCTGATGTCCCTCTGTCCCCTGTTCTGATGTCCCCCTCTGTCCCCTGTTCTGATGTCCCCCTGTGTCCCCCGTGTCCCCAGGGCCGGGCCCGGAGGAGGAGGGGGATGGCTACGAGACGGACCACCAGGACTACTGCGAGGTGTGCCAGCAGGGCGGGGAGATCATCCTGTGTGACACCTGTCCCCGAGCCTACCACCTGGTGTGCCTGGACCCCGAGCTCGACAGGGCCCCCGAGGGGCGCTGGAGCTGCCCCCACTGCGTGAGTGGGGATGGGGGGCTTTGGGGGGGGTTTGGGGGGTCATCAGAGGGGTTTGGGGGGGTCACTGGGGCTGCCCCCACTGCGTGAGTGGGGATAGGGGGGTTTGGGGGGGGTTTGGGGGGGCCTCAGAGGGGTTTGGGGGATCCTGAGAGGGGTTTGGGGGGTCACTGGGGCTGCCCCCACTGCGTGAGTGGGGATGGGGGGGTTTGGGGGGGGTTTGGGGGGGCCTCAGAGGGGTTTGGGGGATCCTGAGAGGGGTTTGGGGGGTCACTGGGGCTGCCCCCACTGCGTGAGTGGGGATAGGGGGGTTTGGGGGGGGTTTGGGGGGGCCTCAGAGGGGTTTGGGGGATCCTGAGAGGGGTTTGGGGGGTCACTGGGGCTGCCCCCACTGCGTGAGTGGGGATAGGGGGGTTTGGGGGGGGTTGGGGGGGCCTCAGAGGGGTTTGGGGGGGTCACTGGGGCTGCCCCCACTGCGTGAGTGGGGATGGGGGGTCCTGAGAGGGGTTTGGGGGTCCTCAGAGGGGTTTGGGGGGGTCACTGGAGCTGCCCCCACTGTGTGAGTGGGGATGGGGGACTCTAGGGGTCCATTCCCAGCAGGTTTGGGTGTCCCTGGTGGGGCAGTTTTGGGTCCATTCCCAGCAGGTTTGGGATCCCTGGGTGCAGTTTTGGGTCCATTCCCAGTGGGTTTGGGTGCAGTTTTAGGTCCATTCCCAGCAGGTTTGGGTGTCCCTGTGGGGGCTGTTTCAGGTCCATTCCCAGCAGGTTTGGGTGCAGTTTTGGGTCCATTCCCAGTGGGTTTGGGTGCAGTTTTAGGTCCATTCCCAGCAGGTTTGGGTGTCCCTGTGGGGGCTGTTTCAGGTCCATTCCCAGCAGGTTTGGGTGCATTTTCAGGGTCATTCCCAGCAGTTTTGGGTGCAGTTTTGGGTCCATTCCCAGTAGGTTTGGGTGCAGTTTTGGGTCCATTCCCAGCAGTTTTGGGTGCAGTTTTGGGTCCATTCCCAGCAGGTTTGGGATCCCTGGGTGCAGTTTCGGGGTCATTCCCAGCAGGTTTGGGATCCCTGGGTGCAGTTTCGGGGTCATTCCCAGCAGGTTTGGGTGCAGTTTTGGGTCCATTCCCAGCAGGTTTGGGTTCCCTGTGGGGTTGTTTTGGGTCCATTCCCAGCGGGTTTGGGTGCAGTTTCGGGGTCATTCCCAGCAGGTTTGGGTGCAGTTTCAGGGTCATTCCCAGCAGGTTTGGGTTCCCTGTGGGGTTGTTTTGGGTCCATTCCCAGCGGGTTTGGGTGCAGTTTCAGGTCCATTCCCAGCAGGTTTGAGGTCCCCAAGTGCAGTTTTGGGTCCATTCCCAGCGGGTTTGGGATCCCTTTGGGGTCTGCTGGGGTTCCTGACTCGGGGGTGTCCCCAGGAGAAGGAGGGGGTGCAGTGGGAGGAGGAGGAGGAGAAGGGTGAGAAGGAGGAGGAGGGTGAGAAGGAGGAGGAGGAGGAGGAGGAGGAGGAGGAGGAGGATGAGGACAATCACATGGAGAACTGTTGGGGTTCCTGTCCCCTAGGAGAAGGAGGGGGTGCAGTGGGAGGAGGAGGAGGAGGAGGAGGAGGAGGAGGAGGAGGGTGAGAAGGAGGAGGAGGAGGAGGAGGGTGAGAAGGAGGAGGAGGAGGAGGAGGATGAGGACAATCACATGGAGAACTGTTGGGGTTCCTGTCCCCTAGGAGAAGGAGGGGGTGCAGTGGGAGGAGGAGGAGGAGGAGGAGGAGGAGGAGGAGGAGGAGGAGGAGGAGGAGGAGGAGGAGGGTGAGAAGGAGGAGGAGGAGGAGGAGGGTGAGAAGGAGGAGGAGGAGGAGGAGGATGAGGACAATCACATGGAGAACTGTTGGGGTTCCTGTCCCCCAGGAGAAGGAGGGGGTGCAGTGGGAGGCGAAGGACGAGGAGGAGGAGGAGGAGGAGGAGGAGGAGGAGGGTGAGAAGGAGGAGGAGGACGATCACATGGAGTACTGCCGCGTGTGCAAGGACGGGGGGGAGCTGCTGTGCTGCGACGCCTGCGTGTCCTCGTACCACATCCACTGCCTCAACCCCCCCCTGCCCGAGGTCCCCAACGGGGAGTGGCTCTGTCCCCGCTGCACGGTACGGGGGACACGTGGGGACATGGAGGGACACAGGGACACAGGGACATGGGGGGACACAGGGACACAGGGACACAGGGACATGGGGGGACACAGGGACACAGGGACATGGGGACATGGGGGGACATGGGGACATGGGGACATGGGGGGACACAGGGACATGGGGACATGGGGGGACATGGGGATATGGGGGGAACACAGGGACATGGGGACATGGGGACATGGGGGGACATGGGGATATGGGGGGAACACAGGGACACAGGGACATGGGGGGACACAGGGACATGGGGACATGGGGGGACATGGGGACATGGGGACATGGGGGGACACAGGGACACAGGGACATGGGGGGACACAGGGACATGGGGACATGGGGACATGGGGGGACATGGGGACATGGGGACATGGGGGGACATGGGGATATGGGGGGAACACAGGGACATGGGGACATGGGGACATGGGGGGACATGGGGATATGGGGGGAACACAGGGACATGGGGACATGGGGACATGGGGGGACATGGGGACATGGGGGGACATGGGGGGACACAGGGACATGGGGACATAGGGGGACATGGGGATATGGGGGGACACAGGGACATAGGGACATGGGGGGACATGGGGACATGGGGGGACACAGGGACATGGGGGGGACATGGGGGGACACAGGGACATGGGGATATGGGGGGACACAGGGACATGGGGACATGGGGACATGGGGGGACATGGGGACATGGGGGGACATGGGGGGACACAGGGACATGGGGACATAGGGGGACACAGGGACATGGGGGGACACAGGGACATAGGGACATGGGGGGACATGGGGATGTGGGGACGGGGGGGACACAGGGACACAGGGACATGGGGGGACATGGGGATATGGGGGGACACAGGGACATGGGGACATGGGGGGACACAGGGACATGGGGGGGACATGGGGGGACACAGGGACATGGGGATGTGGGGGGACACAGGGACATGGGGGGGACATGGGGGGACACAGGGACATGGGGATGTGGGGGGACACAGGGACATGGGGACATGGGGACATGGGGGGACACAGGGACATGGGGGGACACAGGGACATGGGGGGACATGGGGACATGGGGACATGGGGACATGGGGGGACATGGAGGGACACAGGGACATGGGGGGACATGGGGACATGGGGACATGGGGACATGGGGGGACATGGAGGGACATGAGGACATGGGGGGACATGGAGGGACACAGGGACATGGGGACATGGGGGGACACAGGGACACAGGGACATGGGGGGACACAGGGACATGGGGGGACATGGGGACATGGGGGGGACATGGGGACATGGGGACATGGGGACATGGGGGGACATGGAGGGACACAGGGACATGGGGGGGACATGGGGGGACATGGGGACATGGAGGGACATGGGGGGACATGAGGGGACACAGGGACACTGTGGGGATACGGGGACACCACGAGGACACAGGGGCACATGGGGGGACATGAGGGGACACAGGGACACTGTGGAGACACAGGGACACTGTGGGGACACGGGGACACCACGAGGACATGAGGGGACATGAGGGGACATGGGGACACCACAAGAACACGGGGGGACATGAGGGGACACAGGGACACTGTGGGGACACTGGGACACCATGAGGACATGGGGGGACATGAAGGGAGACAGGGGGACACCGTGGGGACACCGGAACACCACGATAGCCTGCGGTGTCCCCCCATGTCCCCCCATGTCCCCCCATGTCCCCGACGCCGCCCCTGTCCCCGCAGTGCCCGGTGCTGAAGGGGCGGGTGCAGAAGATCCTGTACTGGAGGTGGGGGGAGCCGCCCCCCCCCGTGGCCCCCCCCCGGGGCCCCCCCACCCGAGGGACCCCCCCAGGCCCTGCAGGGACGCTCCGAGAGGGAATTCTTCGTCAAATGGGTCGGGCTGTCCTACTGGCACTGCTCGTGGATCAAAGAGCTGCAGGTACGGGGGGGCTGCACCCCAAAAACACCCTGGGGGGGGGGCACTGATTGATCCTGGCACTGCCATGGGGGGTCACTGATTGATCCTGGCACTGCTCGTGGATCAAAGAGCTGCAGGTACGGGGGCTGCACCCCAAAAATACCCTGGGGGGGCACCCCAAAAACCTGGGGGGCTGCACCCCAAAACCTGGGGGGGCATTGATTGATCCTGGCACTGCCATGGGGGGGCATTGATTGATCCTGGCACTGCTCGTGGATCAAAGAGCTGCAGGTATGGGGGGCTGCACCCCAAAAACACCTGGGGGGCTGCACCCCAAAAACCTGGGGGGGGGCACTGATTGATCCTGGCACTGCTCGTGGATCAAAGAGCTGCAGGTACGGGGGCTGCACCCCAAAAACACCTGGGGGGCTGCACCCCAAAAACCTGGGGGGGGGCACTGATTGATCCTGGCACTGCTCGTGGATCAAAGAGCTGCAGGTACGGGGGCTGCACCCCAAAAACCTGGGGGGGCTGCACCCCAAAACCTGGGGGGGCTGCACCCCAAAACCTGGGGGGGCTGCACCCCAAAAACACCCTGGGGGGGGGCACTGATTGATCCTGGTACTGCCATGGGGGGGCATTGATTGATCCTGGCACTGCTCGTGGATCAAAGAGCTGCAGGTACGGGGGGGCTGCACCCCAAAAACACCTTGGGGCGTCCCACTCTGATTTTGGAGAGCCCTACACTGATTTTGGGGTACCCCCCTCTGATTTTGGGTTGCCCCTCCTCTGACTTTGGGGTGCTCCCCTCTGATTTTGGGGAGCCTTACTCTGTTTTTGGGGTACCCTCCTCTGATTTTGGGGTGTCCCGCTCTGATGATTCTGGTGTCCCCACTCTGATTTTGGGGTGTGCCCCTCTGACTTTGGGATGCTCCCCTCTGATTTTGGGCTGGGTCCCATTCTGATTTTGGGCTGCCCCTCTCTGACTTTGGGGAGCTCCCCTCTGATTATTTTGGGGTTCCCTCCTCTGATTTTAGTGTTCCCCCTCTGATTTGGGGTGCCCCCCTCTGACTTTGGGCTGCCCCCCTCTCATTTTGGTGTCCCCCCTCTGACTTTAGGGTGCCCCCCTCTGACTTTGGGGTGTCCTCCCTGATTTTGGTGTCCTCCCTCTGACTTTGGGATGCTCCCCTCTGATTTTGGGATGCTCCCTTCTGTTTTTGGGGTACACCCCTCTGATTATTTTGGTGTCCCCTCTCTGTTTTTGGGGTGTCCCCTCTGATTATTTTGGTGTCCCCTCTCTGATTTTGGGGTGTCCCCCTCTGACTTTGGGCTGCCCCCTTCTGACTTTGGGATGCTCCCCTCTGTTTTTGGGGTGTCCCCTCTGACTTTGGGGTGTCCCTCTCTTACTTTGGGGTGTCCCCTCTGATTATTTTGGTGTCCCCTCTCTGTTTTTGGGGTGTCCCCTCTGATCATTTTGGTGTCCCCTCTGTTTTTGGGGTGTCCCCTCTGTTTTTGGGGTGTCCCCTCTGTTTTTGGGGTGTCCCCTCTCTGATTTTGGGGTGTCCCCCTCTGATTATTTTGGTGTCCCCCCTTTGTTTTTAGGGTGTCCCCTCTCTGATTTTGGGATGCTCCCCTCTGATTTTGGGGTACCCTCTTCTGATTTGGGATGCCCCCTCTGATTTTGGTGTCCCCCCTCTGATTTTGGGGTGTCCCCCCTCTGATTTTGGGGTGTCCCCTCTGATTTTGGGGTGTCCCCTCTCTGATTTTGGGGTGTCCCCCCTGTCCCCCTGCAGCTGGAGATCTTCCACCTGGTGATGTACCGGAACTACCAGCGCAAGAACGACATGGACGAGCCCCCTCCCCTGGATTACGGCTCGGGGGACGACGACCCCAAGAGCGAGAAGAGGGGGGGGACAGGGGGGGACCCCCTTTTTGGGGGGATGGAGGAGCGGTTCTACCGCTACGGCATCAAACCCGAGTGGATGACGGTGCACCGCATCATCAACCACAGGTGGGACCCCAGAGACCCCCAGGGACCCCCCAAATCACCCCCAGAGACCCCCCAGGGCACCCCCAAATTTATAGGGGATGGGGGGGATTGGGGGGAGATCAGGGTGGGGAGGGGGACCCCCTTTTTGGGGGGATGGAGGAACATCAAACCCGAGTGGATGACGGTGCACCGCATCATCAACCACAGGTGGGACCCCAGAGACCCCCCAAATCCCCCCAGAGACCCCCCAAATCACCCCCAGAGACCCCCCAAATCACCCCAGAGACCCCCCAATTACCCCCAGAGACTTCCCCCCAAATCACCCCAGAGACCCCCCCAAATCCCCCCCATAGACCCCTCAAATCCCCCCAGAGACCCCCCAGAGACCCCCCAAATCACCCCAGAGACCCCTCCCCAGGGCACCCCCAGAGACCCCCCAGAGACCCCCCAAATCACCCCCAGAGACCCCCCAAATCCCCCCAGAGACCCCCCAAATCACCCCAGAGACCCCCCAAATCACCCCCAGAGACCCCCCAAATCACCCCAGAGACCCCCCAAATCACCCCCAGAGACCCCCCAAATCCCCCCAGAGACCCCCCAAATCACCCCCAGAGACCCCCCAAATCCCCCCAGAGACCCCCCAATTACCCCCAGAGACTTCCCCCCAAATCACCCCAGAGACCCCCCCAAATCCCCCCCATAGACCCCTCAAATCCCCCCAGAGACCCCCCAGAGACCCCCCAAATCACCCCAGAGACCCCCCCAAATCCCCCCCAGAGACCCCCCAAATCCCCCAGAGACCCCCCCAAATCACCCTCAGAGACCCCCCAGGGCACCCCCAGAGACCCCCCAAATCCCCCCAGAGACCCCCCAAATCCCCCCAGAGACCCCCCAAATCACCCCAGAGACCCCCCAAATCACCCCCAGAGACCCCCCAAATCCCCCCAGAGACCCCCCAATTACCCCCAGAGACTTCCCCCCAAATCACCCCAGAGACCCCCCCAAATCCCCCCCATAGACCCCTCAAATCCCCCCAGAGACCCCCCAGAGACCCCCCAAATCACCCCAGAGACCCCCCCAAATCCCCCCCAGAGACCCCCCACATCCCCCCAGAGACCCCCCCAAATCACCCTCAGAGACCCCCCAAATCCCCCCAGAGACCCCCCAAATCCCCCCAGAGACCCCCCAAATCCCCCCAGAGACCCCCCAAATCACCCCAGAGACCCCCCAGGGCACCCCCAGAGACCCCCCAAATCCCCCCAGAGACCCCCCAAATCCCCCCAGAGACCCCCCAAATCACCCCAGAGACCCCCCAGGGCACCCCCAGAGACCCCCCAGAGACCCCCAGAGACCCCCCAAATCACCCCAGAGACCCCCCAAATCCCCCCAGAATCCCCCCCCCCAGGGCACCCCCAGAGACCCCCCAGAGACCCCCAGAGACCCCCCAAATCCCCCCCAGAGACCCCCCAAATCACCCCCAGAGACCCCCCAATTCCCCCCAGAGACCCCCCAAATCCCCCCAGAGACCCCCCAAATCCCCCCAGAGACCCCCCAGAGACCCCCCAGAGACCCCCCAAATCCCCCCAGAGACCCCCCAAATCACCCCAGAGACCCCCCAGGGCACCCCCAGAGACCCCCCAGAGACCCCCCAGAGACCCCCCAGAGACCCCCCAAATCACCCCAGAGACCCCCCCAAATCACCCCAGAGACCCCCCAAATCCCCCCAGAGACCCCCCCAAATCACCCTCAGAGACCCCCCAGAGACCCCCCAGAGACCCCCCAAATCACCCCAGAGACCTCCCCAAATCCCCCCCAGAGACCCCCCAAATCCCCCCAGAGACCCCCCCAAATCACCCTCAGAGACCCCCCAGAGACCCCCAGAGACCCCCCAGGGCACCCCAGAGACCCCCCAGGGCACCCCCAGAGACCCCCCAGAGACCCCCAGAGACCCCCCAAATCACCCCAGAGACCCCCCAGAGACCCCCAGAGACCCCCCAAATCACCCCAGAGACCCCCCAAATCACCCCAGAGACCCCCCAGAGACCCCCAGAGACCCCCCAAATCACCCCAGAGACCCCCCAAATCACCCCAGAGACCCCCCAGAGACCCCCAGAGACCCCCCAAATCACCCCAGAGACCCCCCAAATCACCCCAGAGACCCCCCAGGGCACCCCCAGAGACCCCTCCCCAGGGCACCCCCAGAGACCCCCCAAATCACCCCAGAGACCTCCCCAAATCCCCTCAGAGACCCCCCAAATCCCCCCAGAATCCCCCCCCCCAGGGCACCCCCAGAGACCCCCCAGGGCACCCCCAAATTGAGGGGGATGGGGAGGGGATTGAGGGGAGATCAGGGAGTGCCCAGGAGGGGGGGTTGGGGACAGCCCTGGCATCTCTGGGGACATTCTGGGCACCCCTGGGGACATTCTGGGCACCTCAGCACCCTCTGGGATGGTCAGACACTGTCCCCGAGTGTCCCCTCTGTGTCCCTGTCCCCAGGTGACCTCCTGTCCCTGTCCCCAGCTGACCCCGTGTCTGGTGTGACCCTGTCCCCAAGTGTCCCCTCTGTGTCCCTGTCCCCAGGTGACCCCCTGTCCTGTCCCTGTCCCCAGCTGACCCCGTGTCCTGTGTGTGACCCTGTCCCCAAGTGTCCCCTCTGTGTCCCTGTCCCCAGGTGACCTCCTGTCCCTGTCCCCAGCTGACCCCGTGTCCTGTGTGTGACACTGTCCCCGAGTGTCCCCTCTGTGTCCCTGTCCCCAGGTGACCTCCTGTCCCTGTCCCCAGCTGACCCCGTGTCCTGTGTGTGACACTGTCCCCGAGTGTCCCCTCTGTGTCCCTGTCCCCAGCTGACCCCGTGTCCTGTGTGTGACACTGTCCCCGAGTGTCCCCTCTGTGTGTCCCTGTCCCCGAGTGTCCCCTCTGTGTCCCTGTCCCCAGCTGACCCCGTGTCCTGTGTTGTGACACTGTCCCCAAGTGTCCCCTCTGTGTGTCCCTGTCCCCAAGTGTCCCCTCTGTGTGTCCCTGTCCCTGAGTGTCCCCTCCGTGTGTCCCTGTCCCCAGGTGACCCCCTGTCCTGTCCCTGTCCCCAGCTGACCCCGTGTCCTGTGTGTGACCCTGTCCCTGAGTGTCCCCTCTGTGTGTCCCTGTCCCCAGCTGACCCCGTGTCCTGTGTGTGACACTGTCCCCGAGTGTCCCCTCCGTGTGTCCCTGTCCCCAGGTGACCCCCTGTCCTGTCCCTGTCCCCAGCTGACCCCGTGTCCTGTGTGTGTCCCTGTCCCCGAGTGTCCCCTCTGTGTGTCCCTGTCCCCAGGTGACCTCCTGTCCCTGTCCCCAGCTGACCCCGTGTCCTGTGTGTGACACTGTCCCCAAGTGTCCCCTCTGTTTCCCTGTCCCCAGCTGACCCCGTGTCCTGTCCCTGTCCCCAGCTGACCCCGTGTCCTGTGTGTGTCCCTGTCCCCAAGTGTCCCCTCTGTGTCCCTGTCCCCAGGTGACCCCCTGTCCTGTCCCTGTCCCCAGGTGACCCCGTGTCTGGTGTGACATTGTCCCTGCGTGTCCCCTCTGTGTCCCTGTCCCCAGGTGACCCCGTGTCCTGTCCCTGTCCCCAGCTGACCCCCTGTCCTGTCCCTGTCCCCAGCTGACCCCGTGTCCTGTCCCTGTCCCCAGCTGACCCCGTGTCTGGTGTGACACTGTCCCCAAGTGTCCCCTCTGTGTGTCCCTGTCCCCAAGTGTCCCCTCTGTTTCCCTGTCCCCAGCTGACCCCGTGTCCTGTCCCTGTCCCCAGCTGACCCCGTGTCCTGTGTGTGACCCTGTCCCCAAGTGTCCCCTCTGTGTCCCTGTCCCCAGGTGACCCCCTGTCCTGTCCCTGTCCCCAGGTGACCCCGTGTCTGGTGTGACATTGTCCCTGCGTGTCCCCTCTGTGTCCCTGTCCCCAGGTGACCCCCTGTCCTGTCCCTGTCCCCAGGTGACCCCCTGTCCTGTCCCTGTCCCCAGCTGACCCCGTGTCCTGTGTGTGACCCTGTCCAAGTGACCCCACGTCCCCTCCGTGTCCTCGCGTGACCCCCTGTCCTGTCTGTGTGTCCCTGGGTGACCCTGTGACCCCAGGTGGCCCCTTGTCCCCTCTGTGTCCCCAGGTGGCCCCATGTCCCCTCCGTGACCCTGTCCCCAGATGACCCTGTGTCCTGTCCCTTTGTGTCCCCAGGTGACCCCACATCCTGTCCGTGTGTCCCTGTCCCCAGGTGACCCCACATCCTGTCCACGTGTCCCTGTCCCCAAGTGACCCCATGTACCTTCCGTGTCCCCACATGTCCCCTTGTCCTCAGGTGACTCTGTGTCCCCTCCCTGTCCCCAGATGACCCTGTGTCCTGTCCCTTTGTGTCCCCAAGTGACCCCGTGTCCCCTCTGTGTGTCCCTGTCCCCAAGTGACCCTGTGTCCCCTCCATGTGTCCCTGTCCCCAGATGACCCCGTGTCCCCTCTGTGTGTCCCTGTCCCCAGGTGACCCCATGTCCCCTCCGTGTGTCCCTGTCCCCACGTGACCCCCGTGCCGGGGTGTCCCCGTGTCCCTGGTGGCAGCCGGTGGTTCCGGTGACATCGGGTGACCCCTGGTGGCACTTGTGTCCCTTGCACGTCCCCTGCTGTCACCTGGGCCCCGGTGGCACGGGACAGGCCTTGCCTGGCCCCACAGCAGCCCTGGCTGTCCCTGTGTCCCCAGGGGTCCCTGGTGTCACCCGTGGCTGCTGTGGCTGTCCCTGTGTCCCCAGGGGTCCCTGGTGTCACCCGTGGCTGCCCTGGCTGTCCCTGTGTCCCCAGGGGTCCCTGGTGTCACCCGTGGCTGTCCCTGTGTCCCCAGGGGTCCCTGGGAATGCTCAGTGTCCCCATGGGTGGCCGCTGCCCCCCGTGGTGCCCCATGGCCCTGGGTGCTCAGTGTCCCCCATTGTCCCCTGCTGGGTGCCCATTGTCCCCCATTGTCCCCCACTGTCCCCCACTGTCCCCCACTGTCCCCCACTGTCCCCCATTGTCCCCCACTGTCCCCCACTGTCCCCTGTCCCCTGCTGGGTGCCCACTGTCCCCCACTGTCCCCCACTGTCCCCTGTCCCCTGCTGGGTGCCCTGTGTCCCTCACTGTCCCCCACTGTCCCCCACTGTCCCCTGTCCCCTGCTGGGTGCCCACTGTCCCTCACTGTCCCTCACTGTCCCTCACTGTCCCCCACTGTCCCCTGTCCCCCACTGTCCCCGGGTGTTCCCCACTGTCCCTCACTGTCCCCCACTGTCCCTCACTGTCCCTCACTGTCCCCTGTCCCCTGCTGGGTGCCCAGTGTCCCCTGCTGGGTGCCCAGTGTCCCCCACTGTCCCCCACTGTCCCTCACTGTCCCTCACTGTCCCCCACTGTCCCTCACTGTCCCTCATTGTCCCTCACTATCCCCTGTCCCCTGCTGGGTGCCCAGTGTCCCCCCCTGTCCCTCACTGTCCCCCACTGTCCCCCACTGTCCCCCACTGTCCCCCACTGTCCCCCACTGTCCCTCACTGTCCCCCCCTGTCCCTCACTGTCCCCCACTGTCCCCCACTGTCCCCCACTGTCCCCCACTGTCCCTCACTGTCCCCCCCTGTCCCTCACTGTCCCCTGTCCCTCACTGTCCCTCACTGTCCCTCACTGTCCCCACTGTCCCCCCTGTCCCTCACTGTCCCCTGTCCCCTGCTGGGTGCCCCCTGTCCCTCACTGTCCCCCCCTGTCCCTCACTGTCCCCCCTGTCCCTCACTGTCCCCCCTGTCCCTCACTGTCCCTCACTGTCCCCCCTGTCCCTCACTGTCCCCGTGTGTCCCCAGCGTGGACCGGAAGGGGCAGTACCATTACCTGGTGAAGTGGCGGGACCTGCCCTACGACCAGGCCACCTGGGAGGAGGACGAGATGCCCATCCCTGACTACGACCTGCACAAGCTGGCATACTGGAAACACCGGTGAGGGGCACTGGGGACACTGGGGGGACACGGGGGGGACACTGGGACATGGGGGGGACACTGGGACATGCCTACTGGAAACACCGGTGAGGGGCACTGGGGACACTGGGGGGACACGGGGGGACACTGGGACATGGGGGGGACACTGGGACATGGGGGGGACACTGGGACATGGGGACATGCCTACTGGAAACACCAGTGAGGGACACTGGGGACACTGGGGGGACACGGGGGGACACTGGGGACACTGGGACATGGGGACATGCCTACTGGAAACACCAGTGAGGGACACTGGGGACACTGGGGGGACACGGGGGGACACTGGGGACACTGGGACATGGGGACATGCCTACTGGAAACACTGGTGAGGGACACTGGGGACGCTGGGGACACTGGGGGGGACACTGGGGACATGGGGACATGCCTACTGGAAACACCGGTGAGGGACACTGGGGACGCTGGGGACACTGGGGGGGACACTGGGGGGGACACTGGGGACATGGGGACATGCCTACTGGAAACACCGGTGAGGGACACTGGGGACACTGGGGGGACACTGGGACATGGGGGGGACACTGGGACATGGGGACATGGGGACATGCCTACTGGAAACACCGGTGAGGGACACTGGGGACACTGGGGGGGACACTGGGACATGGGGGGGACACTGGGACATGGGGACATGGGGACATGCCTTCTGGAAACACCGGTGAGGGGACACTGGGGACACTGGGGGGACACTGGGGACACTGGGACATGGGGGGGACACTGGGACATGGGGACATGGGGACATGCCTACTGGAAACACCGGTGAGGGACACTGGGGGGGACACTGGGGACATGGGGACATGGGGACATGCCTACTGGAAACACCGGTGAGGGACACTGGGGACACTGGGGACGCTGGGGACACTGGGGACGTGGGGACATGCATACTGGAAACACCGGTGAGGGACACTGGGGACACTGGGGACACTGGGGGGACACTGGGGACACTGGGACATGGGGACACTGGGACATGGGGACATGCCTACTGGAAACACCGGTGAGGGACAGGGGGGACACTGTGTCCCCTGATGTTCTGACTCTGGCACATGTCCCCATGTCCCCCCGTGTCCCCTGTGTCCCCCCGTGTCCCCCCATGTCCCCCCATGTCCCCCATGTCCCCATGTCCCCCCTGTGTCCCCCCCATGTCCCCCCATGTCCCCCATGTCCCCCATGTCCCCCGTGTCCCCCCATGTCCCCCATGTCCCCATGTCCCCCCTGTGTCCCCCCCATGTCCCCCCATGTCCCCCATGTCCCCCATGTCCCCTGGTGTCCCCCCATGTCCCCCCCGTGTCCCCCGTGTCCCCCCATGTCCCCCATTTCCCCTGGTGTCCCCCATGTCCCCCTGTGTCCCCTGGTGTCCCCTGTGTCCCCTGGTGTCCCCCCTGTCCCCCCGTGTCCCCAGGGAGGTGTTCATGGGGGAGGACCCGGCCCAGCCCCGGCGCTACAAGAAGAAGAAGAAGGAGACGCCGGGGGAGGGACCCCCTGACTCCCCCACCAATGACGTGAGTGCCCCCCTGGGACCCCCCCTAAAATTGGGGTGTCCCCCCCAATGCCTCGGTGTCACCCCAATGCCTCAGTGTCCCCCAAACCCAGGGTGTCCCCCAAAACCAGGGTGTGCCCCCAAACCCAGGGTGTGCCCCAAACCCAGGGTGTGCCCCCAAACCCAGGCTGTGCCCCAAACCCAGGGTGTCCCCCAAACCCAGGGTGTCCCCCCAAACCCAGGCTGTCCCCCCAAATCCAGGCTGTCCCCCCAAACCCAGGCTGTGCCCCAAACCCAGGCTGTGCCCCCCAAACCCAGGGTGTGCCCCCAAACCCAGGCTGTGCCCCCAAACCCAGGGTGTCCCCCCAAACCCAGGCTGTGCCCCCCAAACCCAGGCTGTGCCCCCAAACCCAGGCTGTGCCCCCAAACCCAGGGTGTCCCCCCAAACCCAGGCTGTCCCCCAAACCCAGGCTGTCCCCCAAACCCAGGGTGTGCCCCCAAACCCAGGGTGTCCCTCAAACCCAGGCTATGCCCCCAAACCCAGGCTGTGCCCCCAAACCCAGGCTGTCCCCCAAACCCAGGCTGTCCCCCAAACCCAGGGTGTGCCCCCAAACCCAGGGTGTCCCTCAAACCCAGGCTATGCCCCCAAACCCAGGCTGTGCCCCCAAACCCAGGGTGTGCCCCAAACCCAGGGTGTGCCCCAAACCCAGGGTGTCCCCCCAAACCCAGGGTGTGCCCCCAAACCCAGGCTGTGCCCCCAAACCCAGGCTGTCCCCCCAAACCCAGGCTGTGCCCCCAAACCCAGGCTGTGCCCCAAATCCAGGCTGTGCCCCCAAACCCAGGGTGTGCCCCAAACCCAGGGTGTCCCTCAAACCCAGGCTGTGTCCCCCAAACCCAGGCTGTGCCCCCAAACCCAGGGTATCCCCCAAACCCAGGGTGTGTCCCTCGAACCCAGAGTGTACCCCTCAAACCCAGGCTGTGCCCCCAAAACCAGGGTGTGCCCCCAAACCCAGGGTGTGTCCCTCGAACCCAGGCTGTGTCCCCCAAACCCAGGGTGTCCCCCCAAACCCAGGCTGTGCCCCCAAACCCAGGCTGTCCCCCCAAACCCAGGGTGTCCCCCAAACCCAGGCTGTGCCCCCAAACCCAGGGTGTCCCCCCAAACCCAGGCTGTGCCCCCAAACCCAGGGTGTGCCCCCAAACCCAGGCTATGCCCCCAAACCCAGGCTGTCCCCCCAAACCCAGGCTGTCCCCCAAACCCAGGGTATCCCCCAAACCCAGGCTGTGCCCCCCAAACCCAGGGTGTGCCCCCAAACCCAGGCTGTGCCCCCAAACCCAGAGTGTCCCCCAAACCCAGGGTATCCCCCAAACCCAGGCTGTGCCCCAAATCCAGGCTGTGCCCCCAAACCCAGGGTGTGCCCCAAACCCAGGGTGTCCCTCAAACCCAGGCTGTGTCCCAAATCCAGGCTGTGCCCCCAAACCCAGGGTATCCCCCAAACCCAGGGTGTGTCCCTCGAACCCAGAGTGTACCCCTCAAACCCAGGCTGTGCCCCCAAACCCAGAGTGTCCCCCAAACCCAGGGTATCCCCCAAACCCAGGCTGTGCCCCCAAACCCAGGCTGTCCCCCCAAACCCAGGGTGTGTCCCCCAAACCCAGGCTGTGTCCCCCAAACCCAGGCTGTGCCCCCAAACCCAGGGTGTGCCCCCAAACCCAGGCTGTGCCCCCAAACCCAGAGTGTCCCCCAAACCCAGGCTGTGCCCCCAAACCCAGAGTGTCCCCCAAACCCAGGCTGTGCCCCCAAACCCAGGGTGTCCCCCAAACCCAGAGTGTCCCCCCAAACCCAGGCTGTCCCCCCAAACCCAGGGTATCCCCCCAAACCCAGAGTGTCCCCCAAACCCAGGCTGTCCCCCAAACCCAGGCTGTCCCCCCAAACCCAGGGTATCCCCCAAACCCAGGCTGTCCCCCCAAACCCAGGGTGTGCCCCCAAACCCAGGGTGTGCCCCAAACCCAGGGTGTGCCCCCAAACCCAGGGTGTGTCCCTCGAACCCAGGCTGTGCCCCCAAACCCAGGCTGTGCCCCAAACCCAGGGTGTGCCCCCAAACCCAGGCTGTGCCCCAAACCCAGGCTGTGCCCCCAAACCCAGGGTGTCCCCCCAAACCCAGGGTGTCCCCCCAAACCCAGGGTGTGCCCCCAAACCCAGGGTGTGCCCCCAAACCCAGGCTGTGCCCCCAAACCCAGGCTGTCCCCCCAAACCCAGGCTGTCCCCCCAAACCCAGGGTGTCCCCCCAAACCCAGGGTGTGCCCCCAAACCCAGGCTGTGCCCCCAAACCCAGGCTGTCCCCCCAAACCCAGGCTGTCCCCCCAAACCCATACTGTCCCCCCCCAATGCCTGGGTGTCCTACACAAACCTGGGCCCTCCCTGGATATCCCGTTACCACCCCAAAATCTGAGTCCCCCAACACCTCCATGTCCTTAAACACCTTCTGTGTTCCCCTGGGGGGTGTTTTGGGATGTTTTGGGGTTCCCTGACCCCCCTGACCCCCCTGACCCCCCGTTTCCCCCCAGCCCACGGTGAAATACGAGATGCTGTGCCTGTTTGGGGGTATTTTGGGGTTCCCTGACCCCCTGTGTGCCCTTGGGGGAATGTTTTGGGGTCCCCTGACCCCCCTGACCCCCCATTTTCCCCCAGCCCACGGTGAAGTACGAGATGCTGTGCCTGTTTGGGGGTGTTTTGGGGATGTTTTGGGGTTCCCTGACCCCCTGTGTGCCCCTGTGGGGTATTTTGGGGTTCCCTGACCCCCCTGACCCCCGTTTCCCCCCATTTCCCCCCAGCCCACGGTGAAATACGAGATGCTGTGCCCCTGGGGGATGTTTTGGGATGTTTTGGGGTTCCCTGACCCTCTGAGTGCTCCTGTGGGGGTATTTTGGGGTTCCCTGACCCCCCGTTTCCCCCCAGCCCACGGTGAAATACGAGGTGCTGTGCCTGTTTTAGGGTATTTTGGGGATGTTTTGGGGGTTCCCTGACCCCCTCTGTACCCCTGTGGGTGTGTTTTGGGATGTTTTGGGGTTCCCTAACCCCCGTTTCCCCCCAGCCCACGGTGAAATACGAGGTGCTGTGCCTGTTTTAGGGTGTTTTGGGGATGTTTTGGGATGTTTTGGGGTTCCCTAACCCCCCGTTTCCCCCCAGCCCACGGTGAAATACGAGACCCAGCCCCGGTTCATCACGGCCACGGGCGGGACCCTCCACCTGTACCAGCTGGAGGGGCTGAACTGGCTGCGCTTCTCGTGGGCCCAGAGCACCGACACCATCCTGGCTGATGAGATGGGGCTGGGCAAGACCATCCAGACCATCGTCTTCCTCTACTCCCTCTACAAGGAGGTGGGTGGGGGGCGCCCTGCTGGGTTTGGGGGGTGCCCTGGTGGGTTTGGGGGTGCCCAGGTGGGTTTAGGGGGTGCCCAGGTGGGTTTGAGGGGTGCCCAGGTGGGGCTGGGCAAGACCATCCAGACCATCGTCTTCCTCTACTCCCTCTACAAGGAGGTGGGTGGGGGGCGCCCTGCTGGGTTTGGGGGGTGCCCTGGTGGGTTTGGGGGTGCCCAGGTGGGTTTAGGGGGTGCCCAGGTGGGTTTGGGGGCTGCCCAGGTGGGTTTGGGGGGTGCCCAGGTGGGTTTGGGGGGTGCCCTGGTGGGTTTGGGGGGTACCCAAATAGGTCTGGGGGGCGCCCAGGTGGGTTTGAGGGGTGCCCAGGTGGGTTTAGGGGGTGCCCAGGTGGGTTTGAGGGGTGCCCAGGTGGGGCTGGGCAAGACCATCCAGACCATCGTCTTCCTCTACTCCCTCTACAAGGAGGTGGGTGGGGGGCGCCCTGGTGGGTTTGGGGGTACCCAAATAGGTCTGGGGGGGGCCCAGGTGGGTTTGGGGGTGCCCAGGTGGGTTTGGGGGGCGTCCTGGTGGGTTTGGGGGTACCTATGTGGGTCTAGGGGGTGCCCAGGTGGGTTTGGGGGGTGCCCAGGTGGGTCTGGGGGTGCCTACATGGTCATTGGGGTCACTCAGATGGACTTGGGGTCACCCACATGGGCCTGGGGTCACCCACATGGGCCTGGGGTCACCAAGGTGGTCATTGGGGTCACTCACATCGTCATTGGGGTCACCCACATGGACTTGGGGTCACCCACATGGGTCTGGAGTCACCCAGATGGGCCTGGGGTCACCCATATGGTCACTGGGGTCACCCTCATGGTCATTGGGGTCACTCACAAGGTCATTGGGGTCACCCTCATGGTCATTGGGGTCACCCACGTGGTCATTGGGGTCACTCACATGGTCACTGGGATTACCAAGGGGGTCATTGGGGTCACCCCCGTGGGCCTGGGGACACTCAGTCACTGCTGTCACCTGCCTGGCCTTGGTGTCACCCACCTGGGCCCTGGGGTCACCTACGTGGCCTCCAGTGTCCCCTGCCTGGCCCCTGTCCCCATTGTCCCCCAGGGTCACCCTGGGGACCCGTCCCTGTGTCCCACTGTCCCCCACGGCCTGTCCCTGTGTCCCTGTGGGTCCCACTGTCCCCCAGGGCCTGTCCCTGTGTCCCTGTGTGTCCCCCTGTCCCCGTGTGTCCCACTGTCCCCCAGGGCCTGTCCCTGTGTGTCCCACTGTCCCCGTGTGTCCCCCTGTCCCTGTGTGTCCCACTGTCCCCCACGGCCTGTCCCTGTGTGTCCCACTGTCCCCGTGTGTCCCCCTGTCCCTGTGTGTCCCACTGTCCCCCAGGCCCATCCCTGTGTCCCCCTGTCCCCGTGTGACGCGCTGTCCCCCAGGGCCACCCCGGGGGCCCGTCCCCTGTCCCCGTGTGACGTGCTGTCCCCCAGGCCTGTCCCCTGTCCCGTCCCCTGTCCCCGTGTGACGTGCTGTCCCCCAGGGCCTGTCCCTGTGTCCCCCTGTCCCCGTGTGTCCCACTGTCCCCCAGGCCCATCCCCTGTCCCTGTGTGTCCCACTGTCCCTGTGTGTCCCACTGTCCCCCTGTGTCCCCCTGTCCCCGTGTGTCCCACTGTCCCCGTGTGTCCCACTGTCCCCCAGGCCCGTCCCCTGTCCCCGTGTGTCCCACTGTCCCCCAGGCCCGTCCCCTGTCCCCGTGTGTCCCACTGTCCCCTAGGGCCACACCAAGGGCCTGTCCCCTGTCCCCTGTCCCCGTGTGTCCCACTGTCCCCCAGGCCCGTCCCCTGTCCCCGTGTGTCCCCCTGTCCCCCAGGCCCGTCCCCTGTCCCCGTGTGTCCCCCTGTCCCCCAGGCCCGTCCCCTGTCCCCGTGTGTCCCACTGTCCCCCAGGCCCGTCCCCTGTCCCCGTGTGTCCCACTGTCCCCTAGGGCCACACCAAGGGCCTGTCCCCTGTCCCCTGTCCCCGTGTGACGCGCTGTCCCCCAGGGCCACCCCAGGGGCCTGTCCCCTGTCCCCATGTGTCCCCCTGTCCCCGTGTGACGCGCTGTCCCCCAGGGCCACCCCAGGGGCCTGTCCCCTGTCCCCCTGTGTCCCCCTGTCCCCGTGTGACGCGCTGTCCCCCAGGCCCGTCCCCTGTCCCCGTGTGACGCGCTGTCCCCCAGGGCCACACCAAGGGCCCGTTCCTCGTCAGTGCCCCGCTCTCCACCATCATCAACTGGGAGCGGGAGTTCCAGATGTGGGCCCCGGCCTTCTACGTGGTCACCTACACCGGGGACAAGGACAGCAGGGCCATCATCCGCGAGAACGAGTTCTCCTTCGACGACACCGCCATCAAGGGCGGCAAGAAGGCCTTCAAGATGAAGGTGGGCGGGGTGGGGGGCACGGGGGGCACCTTGGGGGGTGACAGGGGGGCACTGGGGTCACTCCATGGGGTCAGGGGGCACTGGGGTCACTCTGTGGGGTGACAGGGGGCACCGGGCATGGGGGGCACCTTGGGGGGTGACAGGGGGCACTGGGGTCACTCCATGGGGTCAGGGGGGCACCGGGCATGGGGGGCACCTTGGGGGGTGACAGGGGGCACTGGGGTCACTCCATGGGGTCAGGGGGCACTGGGGTCACTCTGTGGGGTGACAGGGGGCACTGGGCATGGGGGGCACCTTGGGGGGTGACAGGGGGGCACTGGGGTCACTCTGTGGGGTCAGGGGGGCACAGGGGTCACTCTGTGGGGTGACAGGGGGCACCGGGCATGGGGGGCACCTTGGGGGGTGACAGGGGGCACTGGGGTCACTCTGTGGGGTGACAGGGGGCACTGGGCACTGGGGGTCACTCTGTGGGGTGAGAGGGTCACTCCATGGGATGAGGGGGTGGCACCCAGACACCTGAGGGGTATTGGGGTGGTGTGGGATGGTCCTGGCAGGTTCTGGGGTGCCCCAGTGGGGTGGGGGTGCCCTGTCCCCCCTGTCCCACACCAGAGGGGTATCAGGATGGGGTGGGGGTGCCCTCTCCCACACCAGAGGGGTGTCAGGATGGGTTTGGGGTGCCCTGTTCCCCCTGTCCCACACCAGAGGGGTATCGGGGTGAGGTGGGGGGGGGTCCTGGCAGGGTAGGGGTGCCTGTTCCCCCCATCCCATACAGGGAGGATCCTGGCAGGTCCTGGGGTGCCCTTGGGGGGGTGGGGGTGCCCTGTCTCCCCCATCCCACACCAGAGGGGTATCAGGATGGGTAGGGGTACCCTGTCCCCCCCATCCCATACAGGGAGGTATCAGGATGGGGTGGGGGTGCCCTGGGGGGGTGGGGGTGCCCTGGGGGGGTGGGGGTGCCCTGTCCCCCCTGTCCCACACCAGGGGGGTATCAGGGTGGGGTGGGGGTGCCCTGTCCCCCCTGTCCCACACCAGAGGGGTATCAGGATGGGTGGGGGTGCCCTGTTCCCAGGGTGGGTATCAGGATGGGGTGGGGGTGCCCTGGGGGGGTGGGGGTGCCCTGGGGGGGTGGGGGTGCCCTGTCCCCCCTGTCACACACCAGGGGGGTATCAGGATGGGGTGAGGGTGCCCTGTCCCACACCAGGGGGGTATCAGGATGGGGTGGGGGTGCCCTGTCCCCCCTGTCCCACACTGGGGGGGTATCAGGATGGGGTGGGGGTGCCCTGTCCCCCCATCCCACACCAGGGGGGTATCAGGATGGGGTGGGGGTGCCCTGTCCCCCCATCCCACACCAGGGGGGTATCAGGATGGGGTTGGGGTGCCCTGTCCCCCCATCCCACACCAGGGGGGTATCAGGATGGGGTGGGGGTGCCCTGTCCCACACCAGAGGGGTATCAGGATGGGGTGGGGGTGCCCTGTCCCACACCAGAGGGGTATCAGGATGGGGTGGGGGTGCCCTGTCCCCCCATCCCACACCAGGGGGGTATCAGGATGGGGTGGGGGTGCCCTGTCCCACACCAGGGGGGTATCAGGATGGGGTGGGGGTGCCCTGTCCCACACCAGGGGGGTATCAGGATGGGGTGGGGGTGCCCTGTCCCACACCAGGGGGGTATCAGGATGGGGTGGGGGTGCCCTGTCCCCCATCCCACACTGGGGGGGGGTATCAGGATGGGGTTGGGGTGCCCTGTCCCCCCTGTCACACACCAGGGGGGTATCAGGATGGGGTGGGGGTGCCCTGTTCCCCCATCCCACACCAGGGGGGTATCAGGGTGGGGTGGGGGTGCCCTGTCCCCCCATCCCACACTGGGGGGGGGTATCAGGATGGGGTGGGGGTGCCCTGTCCCACACCAGGGGGGTATCAGGGTGGGGTGGGGGTGCCCTGTGCCCCCTGTCCCACACCAGAGGGGTATCAGGGTGGGGTTGGGGTGCCCTGTGCCCCCTGTCCCACACCAGGGGGGTATCAGGATGGGGTGAGGGTGCCCTGTGCCCCCTGTCCCACACCAGGGGGGTATCAGGATGGGTTGGGGTGCCCTGTGCCCCCTGTCCCACACCAGAGGGGTATCAGGATGGGGTGGGGGTGCCCTGTCCCACACCAGGGGGGTATCAGGATGGGGTGGGGGTGCCCTGTTCCCCCATCCCACACTGGGGGGGGGTATCAGGATGGGGTTGGGGTGCCCTGTCCCACACCAGGGGGGTATCAGGGTGAGGTGGGGGTACCCCAGCCCCCCTCCCCAGTGCTGATTCCCCCCCAGAGGGAGGCCCAGGTGAAGTTCCACGTGCTGCTGACGTCCTACGAGCTGATCACCATCGACCAGGCGGCCCTGGGCTCCATCCGCTGGGCCTGCCTCGTGGTGGACGAGGCCCACCGCCTCAAAAACAACCAGTCCAAGGTGGGCAGGGGCTGGGGGGGCACCCCCAGAGCCTGGGGGGTACAGGGGGGCACCCCAGAACCTGGGGAGTACAGGGGGGGCACCCCAGAACCTGGGGGGCACGGGGGGGGCACCCCAGAACCTGGGGGGTACAGGGGGGGCACCCCAGAACCTGGGGGCGTGGGTGGGGGACACCCCAGAACCTGGGGGATACAGGGGGGACACCCCAGAACCTTGGGGGATATGGGGGGGGCACCCCAGAACCTGGGGGGGCACCCCAGAACCTGGGGGATACAGGGGGGACACCCCAGAACCTTGGGGGATATGGGGGGGGCACCCCAGAACCTGGGGGGGCACCCCAGAACCTGGGGGGTTGGGTGGGGGACACCCCAGTTCATGGGGACATGGGGAGGGGGTGCCTGGACCCCCAGAGGTCCGTGGGTGCCCTGGGTGGGGTCAGAGGGGTCACTCCCAAATTCTGGGGTCTCTGGATGTCCTGGGAGGGGTCAGGGGGTGTTCAGGGGGTCTCTCCCACACTGAGGGGTCCGTGGGTGCCCCGGGTGGGGTCAGGGGGTCTCTCCCACACTGAGGGGTCCGTGGGTGTCCTGGGTGGGGTCAGGGGGTCTCTCCCACACTGAGGGGTCCGTGGGTGCCCTGGTGGGGTCAGGGGGTGTTCAGGGGGTCTCTCCCACACTGAGGGGTCCATGGGTGTCCTGGGTGGGGTCAGGGGGTCTCTCCCAAATTCTGGGGTCTCTGGATGTCCTGGGTGGAGTTGGGGGGTCTCTCCTGGACTGAGGGGTCCATGGGTGCCCTGGGAGGGGTCAGGGGGTGTTCAGGGGGTCTCTCCCACACTGGGGGGTCCATGAGTGATGCTCCCCCCCAGTTTTTCCGGGTGCTGAACGGGTACAAGATCGAGCACAAGCTGCTGCTGACGGGGACGCCGCTGCAGAACAACCTGGAGGAGCTTTTCCATCTCCTCAACTTCCTCACGCCAGAGCGCTTCAAGTACGGACCCCCCGGTCCCCCCTGTGCCCCCTGGGTCCCCCAGGTCCCCTCCTGTCCCCCTGGGTCCCCTCCTGTCCCCCCTGTGCCCCCTGGGTCCCCCGGGTCCCCTGGGTCCCCTCCTGTCCCGCCCTGTCCTCTGGGTCCCTTCCTGTCCCCTGGGTCCCCTCCTGTCCCCCCCTGTCCCCCGGATCCCCTCCTGTCCTCTGGGTCCCCTCCTGTCCCCCCCTGTCCTCTGGATCCCCTCCTGTCCTCTGGATCCCCTCCTGTCCTCTGGGTCCCCTCCTGTCCCCCCCTGTCCTCTGGATCCCCTCCTGTCCTCTGGATCCCCCCCCTGTCCTCTGGATCCCCTCCTGTCCTCTGGATCCCCCCCCTGTCCTCTGGATCCCCTCCTGTCCCCCCCTGTCCTCTGGATCCCCCCCCTGTCCTCTGGATCCCCCCCCTGTCCTCTGGATCCCCTCCTGTCCTCTGGATCCCCCCCCTGTCCTCTGGATCCCCCCCTGTCCTCTGGATCCCCTCCTGTCCTCTGGATCCCCCCCCTGTCCTCTGGATCCCCTCCTGTCCTCTGGATCCCCCCCCTGTCCTCTGGATCCCCTCCTGTCCTCTGGATCCCCTCCTGTCCTCTGGGTCCCCTCCTGTCCCCCCCTGTCCTCTGGATCCCCCCCCTGTCCTCTGGATCCCCTCCTGTCCTCTGGATCCCCTCCTGTCCTCTGGGTCCCCTCCTGTCCCCCCCTGTCCTCTGGATCCCCCCCCTGTCCTCTGGATCCCCTCCTGTCCTCTGGATCCCCTCCTGTCCTCTGGGTCCCCTCCTGTCCCCCCCCTGTCCTCTGGATCCCCCCCCGTCCCCCTGGGTCCCCTCCTGTCCTCTGGGTCCCCTCCTGCCCCCCCAGTCCCCTTGATCCCCCCCAGTGCCCCAGATCCCCTCCTGTCCCCCCTGTCCTCTGAGTCCCCTCCTGTCCCCCCCATTCCCCCGGATCCCCTCCTGTCTCCCTGGGTCCCCTCCTGTCCCCCTGGGTCCCCTGGGTCTCCTCCTGTCCCCCTGGTCCCCCCTTGTCTTCCTCTGCCCCGCCTGTCACCTCCTGTCCCTCCTGTCCCTTCCTGTCCCCCACCCCGTCCTCTCCTGTCCCTCCCATCCCCCAGGTCCCCTCCTGCTCCCCCAGATCCCCTCCTGTCCCTTCTGTCCCCTGGGTCCCTTCCTTTCTCCTGGGTCCCCTTCTGTCCCCCAATGCCCTCCTATCCCCTCCTGCCCCCCAAGATCTCCTCCTGTCCCTCCTGTCCCCTCTCCTGCCCCCCCAGACCCCTCCTGTCCCCTGTCCCGTCTTCTGCCCCCCCAGACCCCTCCTGTCCCCTGTCCCCTCTCCTGCCCTCCCAGATCCCCCCCTGTCCCTTGGGTCCCCCCCTCTCCCCTGGGTCCCCTCCTGTCCCCTCCTCTCCCTCCTGTCCCCTCCTCTCCCTCCTGTCCCCCCCTGTCCCCTGGGTCCCCCCCTGTCCCCTGGGTCCCCCCCTGTCCCCTGGGTCCCCTCCTGTCCCCTCCTTTCCCTTGGGTCCCCCCCTGTCCCCTGGGTCCCCCCCTGTCCCTGGGTCCCCTCCTGTCCCCTCCTTTCCCTTGGGTCCCCCCCTGTCCCCTGGGTCCCCCCCTGTCCCCTGGGTCCCCCCCTGTCCCTGGGTCCCCTCCTGTCCCCTCCTTTCCCTTGGGTCCCCCCCTGTCCCTGGGTCCCCTCCTGTCCCCTCCTTTCCCTTGGGTCCCCCCCTGTCCCCTGGGTCCCCCCCTGTCCCCTGGGTCCCCCCCTGTCCCTGGGTCCCCTCCTGTCCCCTCCTTTCCCTTGGGTCCCCCCCTGTCCCTGGGTCCCCTCCTGTCCCCTCCTTTCCCTTGGGTCCCCCCCTGTCCCCTGGGTCCCCCCCTGTCCCCTGGGTCCCCCCCTGTCCCTGGGTCCCCTCCTGTCCCCTCCTTTCCCTTGGGTCCCCCCCTGTCCCTGGGTCCCCTCCTGTCCCCTCCTTTCCCTTGGGTCCCCCCCTGTCCCCTGGGTCCCCCCCTGTCCCCTGGGTCCCCCCCTGTCCCTGGGTCCCCTCCTGTCCCCTCCTTTCCCTTGGGTCCCCCCCTGTCCCTGGGTCCCCTCCTGTCCCCTCCTTTCCCTTGGGTCCCCCCCTGTCCCCTGGGTCCCCCCCTGTCCCCTGGGTCCCCCCCTGTCCCTGGGTCCCCTCCTGTCCCCTCCTTTCCCTTGGGTCCCCCCCTGTCCCCTGGGTCCCCTCCTGTCCCCTCCTCTCCCTCCTGTCCCCCCCATCCCCTCTCCTTTCCTCCCCCACCTCCCCTCCCATGGCACATCCCCCCTCCCCACATCACCCCCCATTTTTTCCCCCCTCCCAGCAACCTGGAGGGTTTCCTGGAGGAGTTTGCCGACATCTCCAAGGAGGATCAGATCAAGAAGCTGCACGACCTGCTGGGTCCCCACATGCTGCGGCGCCTCAAGGCCGACGTCTTCAAGAACATGCCGGCCAAGACCGAGCTCATCGTGCGCGTCGAGCTCAGCCCCATGCAGAAGTAAGGCCCGGGGTCCCCAGGGGGCAGGGATGGGTGGGGGGTGTCCCTCAGATCCCCCCGGCACGGGGAGGGGTCCCCAGGGCCCCGGGTCCCACGGCTGTCCCCGCAGGAAGTACTACAAGTACATCCTGACGCGCAACTTCGAGGCGCTGAACTCGCGGGGCGGCGGCAACCAAGTGTCACTGCTCAACATCATGATGGACCTGAAAAAGTGCTGCAACCACCCCTACCTGTTCCCCGTGGCTGCCATGGTGAGGGGGGACAGGGGGACAGGGAGGGGGGACAGGGAGGGGATGGGGGGACAGGGAGGGGATGGGGGGACAGGGAGGGGATGGGGGGACAGGGAGGGGATGGGGGGACAGGGACATGGGGACAGGGAGGGGATGGGGGGACAGGGAGGGGATGGGGGGACAGGGACATGGGGACAGGGAGGGGATGGGGGGACAGGGACATGGGGATGGGGGGACAGGGAGGGGATGGGGGGACAGGGAGGGGATGTGGGGACAGGGAGGGGATGGGGGGACAGGGACATGGGGACAGGGAGGGGATGGGGGACAGGGAGGGATGGGGGGACAGGGCTGGGGGACAGGGGGACAGGGCTGGGGGACAGGGGGACAGGGACATGGGGACAGGGAGGGGATGGGGGGACGGGGAGGGGATGGGGACAGGGACATGGGGACAGGGAGGGGATGGGGGACAGGGAGGGGATGGGGGGACAGGGAGGGGATGGGGGGACAGGGAGGGGATGGGGGGACAGGGAGGGGATGGGGGGCTGTGGGATTTGGGGACAGGGAGGGAATGTGGGGACAGGGAAGAGATGTGGGGGATGGAGGGGTATGGGACGTGGGGACAGGGAGGGGATGTGGGGACAGGGAAGGGTTTGGGGACAGGGAGGGGATGGAGGGGTATGGGACGTGGGGACAGGGAGGGGATGTGGGGACAGGGAAGGGTTTGGGGACAGGGAGGGAGGGGATGGAGGGGTATGGGACGTGGGGACAGGGAGGGGATGTGGGGACAGGGAGGGGATGGAGGGGTATAGGATGTGGGGACAGGGAGGGGATGTGGGGACAGAGAGGGGATGGAGAGCTGTGGGACATGGGGACACTTCAGGGACATGGTGGGACACAGTGGGACATGGGGACATGGAAGGGTTGGAGGGATGTGGGGTGGGGACACTTCAGGGACATGGTGGGACACAGTGGGACATGGGGACGTGGAAGGGTTGGAGGGATGTGGGGTGGGGACACTTCAGGGACATGGTGGGACACAGTGGGACATGGGGACATGGAAGGGTTGGAGGGATGTGGGGTGGGGGCACTTCAGGGACATGGTGGGACACAGTGGGACATGGGGACGTGGAAGGGTTGGAGGGATGTGGGGTGGGGGCACTTGGGGACGCGGAAGGGCTGGGAGGCCAAGGAAGGGCTGGAGGGACATGGAGAGGATTTGGGGCCGTGGGGGGGACACAGAGGCCCTGTGGTGACGTCCCTGTCCCCTCCCTGTCCCCTCCCTGTCCCCCAGGAGTCCCCAAAGCTGCCGAGCGGCGCCTACGAGGGGGGGGCTCTGATCAAGGCCTCGGGGAAGCTGCTCCTGCTGCAGAAGATGCTGAGGAAGCTGAAGGAGCAGAACCACCGGGTGCTCATCTTCTCCCAGGTTGGGCCCCAAAAACACCTCAAAAACACCCCAAAAACACCCTAAAAACACCCCAAAAACACCCAGAACCACCGGGTGCTCATCTTCTCCCAGGTGGGGCCCTAAATCCACCCCAAAAACACCCCAAATCCACCCCAAAAACACCCCAAAAACACCCAAAATCCACCCCAAAAACACCCAGAACCACCGGGTGCTCATCTTCTCCCAGGTGGGGCCCCAAAAACACCCCAAAAACACCCAGAACCACCCCAAAAACACCCCAAAAACACCCAGAACCACCCCAAAAACACCCCAAATCCACCCCAAAAACACCCCAAAAACACCCAGAACCATCGGGTGCTCATCTTCTCCCAGGTGGGGCCCTAAAAACACCCCAAAAACACCCCAAAAACACCCAGAACCACCCCAAATCCACCCCAAAAACACCCTAAAAACACCCAGAACCACCTGGTGCTCATCTTCTCCCAGGTGGGGCCCCAAAAACACCCCAAATCCACCCCAAAAACACCCAGAACCACCCCAAAAACACCCCAAAACCACCCCAAAAACACCCAGACCCACCGGGTGCTCATCTTCTCCCAGGTGGGGCCCCAAAAACACCCCAAATCCACCCCAAAACACCCCAAAACCACCCCAAAAACACCCCAAAAACACCCAGAACCACCGGGTGCTCATCTTCTCCCAGGTGGGGCCCTAAAAACACCCCAAAAACAGCCTGAAACCACCCCAAATCCACCCCAAAAACACCCAGAACCACCCCAAAAACACCCCAAAAACACCCAGAACCACCGGGTGCTCATCTTCTCCCAGGTGGGGCCCCAAATCCACCCTAAAAACACCCCAAAAACACCCCAAAAACACCCAGAACCACCCCAAAAACACCCAGAACCACCCCAAAAACACCCCAAATCCACCCCAGAACCCCCCCAGTGTGCCCAGCACCCCCAGATCCTCCCCGTGTTCCCAGTGGGTGCTGCCCTGGCCCCCTGGCTGCTCCCAATATAACCAGTATGAGCTCCCTGTGCCCCCTGGGTGCTCCCAGTACAACCAGTATGAGCTCCCTGTGCCCCCTGGGCTCTCCCAGTACAACCAATGCTTGTCCCAGCACTCCCAATATAACCAGTATGAGCTCCCTGTGCCCCCTGGGTGCTCCCAGTATAACCAGTATGAGGTCCCTGTGCCCCCTGGGCTCTCCAGTATAACCAGTATGAGCTCCCTGTGCCCCCTGGGTGCTCCCAGTATAACCAGTATGAGCTCCCTGTGCCCCCTGGGTGCTCCCAGTCTGACCAGTGTGAGCTCCCTGTGCCCCCTGGGTGCTCCCAGTACAACCAGTATGAGCTCCCTGTGCCCCCTGGGTGCTCCCAGTACAACCAGTGTGAGCTCCCTGTGCCCCCTGGGTGCTCCCAGTACAACCAGTGTGAGCTCCCTGTGCCCCTTGGGTGCCGCCCCTGCCCCTGGGCTCTCCCAGTATGACCAGTATGAAGTCCCTGTGCCCCCTGGGCTGTCCCAGTATAACCAGTATGAGCTCCCTGTGCCCCCTGGGTGCTCCCAGTACAACCAGTGTGAGCTCCCTGTGCCCCCTGGGTGCTCCCAGTACAACCAGTATGAGCTCCCTGTGCCCCCTGGGCTCTCCAGTATAACCAGTATGAGCTCCCTGTGCCCCCTGGGTGCTCCCAGTATAACCAGTATGAGCTCCCTGTGCCCCCTGGGTGCTCCCAGTACAACCAGTGTGAAGCTCCCTGTGCCCCCTGGGTGCTCCCAGTACAACCAGTATGAGCTCCCTGTGCCCCCTGGGTGCTCCCAGTACAACCAGTGTGAGCTCCCTGTGCCCCCTGGGTGCTCCCAGTACAACCAGTATGAGCTCCCTGTGCCCCCTGGGTGCTCCCAGTCTGACCAGTGTGAGCTCCCTGTGCCCCCTGGGTGCTCCCAGTACAACCAGTATGAGCTCCCTGTGCCCCCTGGGTGCTCCCAGTACAACCAGTGTGAGCTCCCTGTGCCCCTTGGGTGCCGCCCCTGCCCCTGGGCTCTCCCAGTATGACCAGTATGAAGTCCCTGTGCCCCCTGGGCTGTCCCAGTATAACCAGTATGAGCTCCCTGTGCCCCCTGGGTGCTCCCAGTACAACCAGTGTGAGCTCCCTGTGCCCCCTGGGTGCTCCCAGTACAACCAGTATGAGCTCCCTGTGCCCCCTGGGTGCTCCCAGTACAACCAGTAAGAACTCCCTGTGCCCCCTGGGTGCTCCCAGTACAACCAGTATGAGCTCCCTGTGCCCCCTGGGTGCTCCCAGTACAACCAGTATGAGCTCCCTGTGCCCCCTGGGTGCTCCCAGTACAACCAGTGTGAGCTCCCTGTGCCCCCTGGGTGCTCCCAGTACAACCAGTATGAGCTCCCTGTGCCCCCTGGGTGCTCCCAGTCTGACCAGTGTGAGCTCCCTGTGCCCCCTGGGTGCTCCCAGTACAACCAGTATGAGCTCCCTGTGCCCCCTGGGTGCTCCCAGTACAACCAGTGTGAGCTCCCTGTGCCCCTTGGGTGCCGCCCCTGCCCCTGGGCTCTCCCAGTATGACCAGTATGAAGTCCCTGTGCCCCCTGGGCTGTCCCAGTATAACCAGTATGAGCTCCCTGTGCCCCCTGGGTGCTCCCAGTACAACCAGTATGAGCTCCCTGTGCCCCCTGGGTGCTCCCAGTCTGACCAGTGTGAGCTCCCTGTGCCCCCTGGGTGCTCCCAGTACAACCAGTATGAGCTCCCTGTGCCCCCTGGGTGCTCCCAGTACAACCAGTGTGAGCTCCCTGTGCCCCTTGGGTGCCGCCCCTGCCCCTGGGCTCTCCCAGTATGACCAGTATGAAGTCCCTGTGCCCCCTGGGCTGTCCCAGTATAACCAGTATGAGCTCCCTGTGCCCCCTGGGTGCTCCCAGTACAACCAGTGTGAGCTCCCTGTGCCCCCTGGGTGCTCCCAGTACAACCAGTGTGAGCTCCCTGTGCCCCCTGGGTGCTCCCAGTACAACCAGTGTGAGCTCCCTGTGCCCCCTGGGTGCTCCCAGTACAACCAGTGTGAGCTCCCTGTGCCCCTTGGGTGCCGCCCCTGCCCCTGGGCTCTCCCAGTATGACCAGTATGAAGTCCCTGTGCCCCCTGGGCTGTCCCAGTATAACCAGTATGAGCTCCCTGTGCCCCCTGGGTGCTCCCAGTACAACCAGTGTGAGCTCCCTGTGCCCCTTGGGTGCCGCCCCTGCCCCTGGGCTCTCCCAGTATGACCAGTATGAAGTCCCTGTGCCCCCTGGGCTGTCCCAGTATAACCAGTATGAGCTCCCTGTGCCCCTTGGGTGCTCCCAGTATAACCAGTAAGAACTCCCTGTGCCCCCTGGGTGCCCCTGGGCTGTCCCAGTCTGACCAGTGCCCCGCAGATGACGAAGATGCTGGACCTGCTGGAGGATTTCCTGGACTACGAGGGTTACAAATACGAGCGCATCGACGGCGGCATCACCGGGGCCCTGCGGCAGGAGGCCATCGACCGCTTCAACGGTAGGGAGCGGGGGAAATGGGGGGTCTGGGGGGTTTGGGGGGGTCTGGGGGATTCAGGGGGGATTGAGGGATTAGGGGGGATCTGGGGGATCTGGGGGATTCAGAGGAGATTGAGGGATTAGGGGGGTCTGGGGAGTCAGGAGGCCATCGACCGCTTCAACGGTAGGGAGCGGGGGGATCCTGGGGGGGTCTGGGGGGGTTTGGGGGGGTCTGGGGGCAGCCAGGGGGGTCTGGGGGGGTTTGGGGCAGCCAGGGGGGTCTGGGGGATCTGAGGGATTAGGGGGGATCTGGGGGATCTGGGGGATTCAGGGGGGATTGAGGGATTAGGGGGGTCTGGGGAGTCAGGAGGCCATCGACCGCTTCAACGGTAGGGAGCGGGGGGAACGGGGGGTCTGGGGGGTTTGGGGGGGTTTGAGGGGGTCTGGGGGCAGCCAGGGGGTTTGGGGGGTCTGGGGGATTCAGGGGGGATTGAGGGTCTGGGAGTCTCAGGAGGCCATCGACTGCTTCAACGGTAGGGAGCGGGGAAAACGGGGGATTGGGGGATCTGGGGGATTCAGGGGGGATTGAGGGATTAGAGGGGTCTGGGTTCAGGATTTGGGGTTTTTGGGGGTTTTTGGGGTCCCTGTCCTCGCTGACACCAGGGGGGCAGTGCCTGGGGGTTTGGGGGGTTCTGGGTTCAGGATTTGGGGTTTTTGGGGTCCCTGTCCTCGCTGACTCCGGGGGGGCAGCACTGGGGGGTTTGGGGGGTTCTGGGTTCAGGATTTGGGGGTTTGGGGTTTTTTGGGGGGTTTTGGGGGGTTTTGGGGGTTTTTTGGGGTTTTTGGGGTCCCTGTCCGTGCTGGCTCCGCGGGGGCAGTGCCAGGGGGTTTGGGGGGTTTTTGGGGGGGGTTTTTGGGGGTTTTTGGGGTCCCTGTCCGCGCTGACTCCGCGGGGGCAGCGCCGGGGGTTTTGGGGGTTTTGGGGGGGTTTTTGGGGGGTTTTTGGGGGGGTTTTTGGGGTCCCTGTCCGTGCTGGCTCCGCGGGGGCAGTGCCAGGGGGTTTGGGGGGTTTTGGGGGGGTTTTTGGGGGGTTTTTGGGGGGTTTTTTTGGGGGGGTTTTTGGGGGTCCCTGTCCGCGCTGACTCCGCGGGGGCAGCGCCGGGGGTTTTGGGGGGGTTTTTGGGGGGTTTTTGGGGGGTTTTTTGGGGGGGTTTTTGGGGTCCCTGTCCGCGCTGACTCCGGGGGGGCAGTGCCAGGGGTTTTGGGGGGTTTTTGGGGGGTTTTTTGGGGGTTTTTGGGGTTTTTTGGGGTCCCTGTCTGCGCTGACTCCGCGGGGGCAGCGCCGGGGGCGCAGCAGTTCTGTTTCCTGCTGTCGACGCGGGCCGGGGGCCTCGGCATCAACCTGGCAACCGCCGACACCGTCGTCATCTTCGACTCCGACTGGAACCCCCACAACGACATCCAGGTCTGGCACCGCCCACGGTCACCTGTCCAGGGTCACCTGTCCAGTGTCACCCACCCAGTGTCACCTGTCCAGTGTCACCTGTCCAGTGTCACCTGTCCAGGGTCACCTGTCCAGTGTCACCTGTCCAGGGTCACCTGTCCAGGGTCACCTGTACAGTGTCACCTGTCCAGTGTCACCCACCCAGTGTCACCTGTCCAGGGTCACCTGTACAGTGTCACCTGTCCAGTGTCACCTGCCCAGTGTCACCCACCCACGGTCACCTGTACAGTGTCACCTGTCCAGTGTCACCTGTCCAGGGTCACCTGTACAGTGTCACCCACCGTCACCCACCCACGGTCACCTGTACAGTGTCACCTGTCCAGTGTCACCTGTCCAGGGTCACCTGTCCAGGGTCACCTGTACAGTGTCACCCACCGTCACCCACCCACGGTCACCTGTACAGTGTCACCTGTCCAGTGTCACCTGTCCAGGGTCACCTGTACAGTGTCACCCACCGTCACCCACCCACGGTCACCTGTACAGTGTCACCTGTCCAGTGTCACCTGTCCAGGGTCACCTGTCCAGTGTCACCCACCGTCACCCACCCACGGTCACCTGTACAGTGTCACCTGTACAGTGTCACCTGTCCAGGGTCACCTGTGCAGTGTCACCCGCCTGTCACCCACCCAGTGTCACCTGTCCAGTGTCACCTGTCCAGTGTCACCTGTCCAGGGTCACCTGTCCAGGGTCACCTGTACAGTGTCACCTGTCCAGTGTCACCCACCCAGTGTCACCTGTCCAGGGTCACCTGTCCAGTGTCACCCACCCAGTGTCACCTGTCCAGGGTCACCTGTCCAGTGTCACCTGTCCAGGGTCACCTGTACAGTGTCACCTGTCCAGGGTCACCTGTCCAGGGTCACCTGTACAGTGTCACCTGTCCAGGGTCACCTGTCCAGGGTCACCTGTACAGTGTCACCTGTCCAGGGTCACCTGTCCAGTGTCACCTGTCCAGGGTCACCTGTACAGTGTCACCTGTCCAGGGTCACCTGTGCAGTGTCACCCGCCTGTCACCCACCCAGTGTCACCTGTACAGTGTCACCTGTCCAGTGTCACCTGTCCAGGGTCACCTGTACAGTGTCACCCAGCTGTCACCCACCCAGTGTCACCTGTACAGTGTCACCTGTCCAGGGTCACCTGTGCAGTGTCACCCGCCTGTCACCCAGCTGTCACCCACCCAGTGTCACCTGTACAGTGTCACCTGTACAGTGTCACCCACCCACGGTCACCTGTACAGTGTCACCTGTCCAGTGTCACCTGTCCAGGGTCACCTGTCCAGTGTCACCTGCCTGTCACCCACCCAGTGTCACCCACCTGTCCAGTGTCACCCACCTGTCACCCACCTGTCACCCACCCAGTGTCACCCACCTGTCACCCACCCAGTGTCACCCACCTGTCACCTGCCCAGGGTCACCTGTCCAGTGTCACCCACCTGTCACCTGTCCAGTGTCACCTGTCCAGTGTCACCCACCTGTCACTTGTCCAGTGTCACCCACCTGTCACCCACCTGTCACTTGTCCAGTGTCACCCGCCTGTCACCCACCCAGGGTCACCTGTCCAGTGTCACCCACCTGTCACCTGTCCAGCGTCACCTGTCCAGTGTCACCTGTCCAGTGTCACCCACCCATGGTCACCTGTCCAGTGTCACCCACCTGTCACCCACCCAGGGTCACCTGTACAGTGTCACCTGTCCAGTGTCACCCACCCATGGTCACCTGTCCAGTGTCACCCACCTGTCACCCACCCAGGGTCACCTGTCCAGCCAAGCCCACCACATCAGCCAGGGTGCTCCCCCCTGTCACTGGGGGTGTCCCTCACCTGTCCCCTCACCTGTCCCTGTCCCCCCAGGCGTTCAGCCACACCCACCACATCGGGCAGGGTGTCCCCACATGTCACCTGGGGTGTCCCTGACCTGTCCCCGTGTCCCCTGACCTGTCCCTGACCTGTCCCTGGGTCCCCCCAACCTGTCCCTGACCTGTCCCTGACCTGTCCCCATGTCCCCTGACCTGTCCCCATGTCCCCTGGGGTGTCCCTGACCTGTCCCTGTCCCCCCCAGGCGTTCAGCCGCACCCACCGCATCGGGCAGGGTGTCACTCCATGTCCCCTGACCTGTCCTTGACCTGTCCCTGTCCCCTGACCCGTCCCTCTGTCCCCCCTGTCCCCCCCAGGCGTTCAGCCGCGCCCACCGCATCGGGCAGGGTGTCCCCCCATGTCCCCTGGGGTGTCCCTGACCTGTCCCCTGTCCTGTCCCTGTCCCCCCCCAGGCGTTCAGCCGCGCCCACCGCATCGGGCAGGCCAACAAGGTGATGATTTACCGGTTCGTGACGCGGGCGTCGGTGGAGGAGCGCATCACGCAGGTGGCCAAGCGCAAGATGATGCTGACGCACCTGGTGGTGCGCCCGGGGCTGGGCTCCAAGGCCGGCTCCATGTCCAAGCAGGAGCTCGACGACATCCTCAAGTTCGGCACCGAGGAGCTGTTCAAGGACGAGAACGAGGGTCAGGGAGGGGGAGGGGAAAGGGGAGGGGAGGGGGGGAGGGGTGGGTGGGGTGGGACTGGGATGTGTGGAGGGGGGTGGGGCCCTGTTGGGCCATTTTGGGCTGTGTTGGATTGTCCTGGGCCATGTTAAGGCTGTGTTGGAACACACTAAGGCCGTGTTGGAGCATGTTGGGCCATGTTGGAGCTTGTTGGAGTGTGTTGGGCCATGTTGGAGTGTGTTGGACCATGTTGGGCCATGTTGGGTCATGTTGGGCCATGTTGGGCCATTTTGGGCCATGTTGGATTGTCCTGGGCCATGCTGGGCCATGTTGGGCCATGTTGGGCCGTGTTGGATTGTCCTGGGCTGTGCTGGGCCATGTTGGGCCATGACAGGCTGTGTGGGATTGTCCTGGGCCGTGTTGGGCCATGTTGGGCCATGTTAGGCCATGTTGGATTGTCCATGTTGGATTGTCCTGGGCCATGTTGGGCCATGTTGGACCATGTTGGACCATGTTGGGCTGTGTTGGGCCGTGTTGGGCTATGTTGGACGATGTTGGGCCGTGTTGGATTGTCCTGGGCCGTGTTGGGCCGTGTTGGAACACACCAAGGCCATGTTGGGCCATGTTGGGCCATGTTGGATTGTCCTGGGCCATGTTGGAACACGCCAAGGCCATGTTGGAGCATGTTGGACCATGTTGGGCCATGTTGGAGTGTGTTGGGCCATGTTGGGCCATGAGAGGCTGTGTGGGATTGTCCTGGGCCATGTTGGGCCATGTTGGATTGTCCTGGGCCATGTTGGGCCATGTTGGAACACACCAAGGCCATGTTGGGCCATGTTGGGCCATGTTGGATTGTCCTGGGCTGTGCTGGGCCATGTTGGGCCATGACAGGCTGTGTGGGATTGTCCTGGGCCGTGTTGGGCCATGTGGGGCCCTGTTGGGCCATGCTGGGCTGTGTTGGGCCATGTTGGATTGTCCTGGGCCATGACAAGCCGTGTTGGAACACTCTAAGGCCGTGTTGGAGCATGTTGGGCCATGTTGGAGTGTGTTGGGCCATGTTGGATTGTCCTGGGCTGTGTTGGGCTGTGTTGGAACACTCTAAGGCCATGTTGGAGCATGTTGGGCCATGTTGGAGCATGCTGGGCCATGTTGGGCCATGTTGGAGCATGTTGGGCCATGTTGGATTGTCCTTGGCCATGCTGGGCCATGTTGGGCCATGTTGGAGCATGTTGGGCCATGTTGGATTGTCCTTGGCCATGCTGGGCCATGTTGGGCCATGTTGGAGCATGTTGGGCCATGTTGGATTGTCCTTGGCCATGCTGGGCCATGTTGGGCCATGTTGGAGCATGTTGGGCCATGTTGGATTGTCCTTGGCCATGCTGGGCCATGTTGGGCCGTGTTGGGCCGTGTTGGAACACACTAAGGCTGTGTTGGAGGATGTTGGGCCATGTTGGGCCATGTTGGATTGTCCTGGATTGTCCTGGGCCATGTTGGGCCATGTTGGAACACACCAAGGCCATGTTGGACCATGTTGGATTGTCCTGGGCCATGTTGGGCCGTGTTGGAACACACCAAGGCCATGTTGGACCATGTTGGATTGTCCTGGGCCATGTTGGGCCATGTTGGAACACACCAAGGCCATGCAGGGCCATGTTGGATTGTCCTGGGCCATGTTAGGCCATGCAGGGCCGTGTCATTCACGTGTCAGACCGTGTCACCTTCGTGTCACATCTGAGTTGTATCCACATGGGAGAACGAGGGGGAGGACAGGGGGTCATTCCTGTGCCATTCCCGTGTCATTCCCATGTCCCTGCCATGTCATTCCCATGTCATTCCCATGTCATTCCCATGTCATTCCCATGTCATTCCCGTGTCCCTGCCATGTCCCAGGTGAGAACAAGGAGGACAGGGGGTTATTCCCATGTCATTCCCATGTCATTCCCGTGTCCCAGGTGAGAACAAGGAGGACAGGGGGTTTTTATGTCATTCCCATGTCATTCCCGTGTCCCAGGTGAGAACAAGGAGGAGGACAGGGGGTTATTCCCATGTCATTCCCATGTCATTCCCATGTCATTCCCGTGTCCCTGCCATGTCCCAGGTGAGAACAAGGAGGAGGACAGGGGGTTATTCCCCTGTTATTGCTGTGTCGTTCCTGTGTCATTGCCGTGTCCGTGCCGTGCCGTTCCCGTGTTGTTCCTGTGTCATTGCCATGTCATTCCCGTGCCATTCCCGTGTCATTCCCATGTCATTCCCATGTCATTCCCGTGTCCCAGATGAGAACAAGGAGGACAGTGTGTCATTGCCGTGTCCATGCCGTTCCCGTGTTGTTCCCATGTCATTCCCATGTCATTCCCATGTCATTCCCGTGTCATTCCCATGTCATTCCCGTGTCATTCCCATGTCATTCCCGTGTCCCAGGTGAGAACAAGGAGGAGGACAGGGGGTTATTCCCATGTCATTCCCATGTCATTCCCATGTCATTCCCATGTCATTCCCATGTCCCCAGGTGAGAACAAGGAGGACAGGGGGTTTTTATGTCATTCCCATGTCATTCCCGTGTCCCAGGTGAGAACAAGGAGGAGGACAGGGGGTTATTCCCATGTCATTCCCGTGTCATTCCCATGTCATTCCCGTGTCATTCCCATGTCATTCCCGTGTCCCAGGTGAGAACAAGGAGGAGGACAGGGGGTTATTCCCATGTCATTCCCATGTCATTCCCATGTCATTCCCGTGTCCCAGGTGAGAACAAGGAGGAGGACAGCAGCGTCATCCACTACGACAACGAGGCCATCGCGCGGCTCCTGGACCGTAACCAGGACGCCACCGACGACGCCGACGTGCAGAACATGAACGAGTACCTGAGCTCCTTCAAGGTGGCCCAGTACGTCGTCAGGGAGGAGGACAAGGTGGGACTGGGACTGGGGGACAGGGGGGGACACGGGGGGGGACAGGGGGGGAGTGACGGGGGGGATGGGGATGGGGGGAATGGTGGGGGTGATGGAGGTGATGGAGGTGATGGAGGTGATGGAGGTGATGGGGATGATAAAGGTGATGAAGGTGATGGAGGTGATGGGGATGATGAAGGTGATGGGGGTGATGGGGATGATAAAGGTGATGAAGGTGATGGAGGTGATGGGGGTGATGGGGTGATGGAGGTGATGGAGGTGATGGGGATGATGAAGGTGATGGGGGTGATGGAGGTGATGGGGGTGATGGAGGTGATGGGGATGATAAAGGTGATGGGGATGATGGGGATGATGAAGGTGATGGAGGTGATGAAGGTGATGGGGATGATGAAGGCCATGGGGATGATGGGGATGATGAAGGTGATGGGGATGATGAAGGTGATGGGATGATGGAGGTGATGGAGGTGATGAAGGTGATGGGGATGATGAAGGTGATGGGGATGATGGGGATGATGAAGGTGATGGAGGTGATGAAGGTGATGGGGATGATGAAGGCCATGGGGATGATGGGGATGATGAAGGTGATGGGGATGATGAAGGTGATGGGATGATGGAGGTGATGAAGGTGATAAAGGTGATGGGGATGATGAAGGTGATGGAGGTGATGAAGGTGATAGGGATGATGAAGGTGATGGAGGTGATGGGGATGATGGGGGTGATGGAGGTGATGAAGATGATGGGGATGATGGGGATGATGGGGGTGATGGGGATGATGGGGATGATGAAGCTGATGGAGGTGATGGGGGTGATGGGGATGATGAAGGTGATGGGGATGATGGGGGTGATGGAGGTGATGAAGGTGATGAAGATGATGGGGATGATGGGGATGATGAAGGTGATGGAGGTGATGGAGATGTTTGGGGATTATAAAGCTGATGGGGATGATGAAGGTGATAGGGATGATGGGGGTGATGGGGATGATGGGGGTGATGAAGGTGATGGGGATGATGGAGGCGATGGAGGTGATGAAAGTGATGGACCCCCCCAGACCCTCAGGGCCCCCTCAGGACCCCCCAGACCCTCAGGACCCCCCAGACCCTCAGGACCCCCCAGGACCCCCCTCAGGACCCCCCCAGACCCTCAGGACCCTCCCCAGGACCCTCCAGACCCTCAGGACCCCCCCAGACCCTCAGGACCCTCCCCAGGACCCTCCAGACCCTCAGGACCCCCCCAGGCCCTCAGGACCCCCCCAGACCCTCAGGACCCCCCCAGGCCCTCAGGATCCCCCCAGACCCTCAGGACCCTCCCCAGGACCCTCCAGACCCTCAGGACCCCCTCAGGACCCCCCCAGACCCTCAGGACCCTCCCCAGACCCCCCCAGACCCCCAGGACTCCCCCAGACCCCCCCAGACTCCCAGGACTCCCCCAGACCCCCCCAGGACCCCCCCAGACCCTCAGGGACCCCCCCAGGACCCCCCCAGACCCTCAGGACCCCCTCATGATCCCCCCAGACCCTCAGGGCCCCCTCAGGACCCCCCCCCAGACCCTCAGGGCCCCCTCAGGACCCCCCAGACCCTCAGGACCCCCCCAGACCCTCAGAACCCCCCCAGACCCTCAGGACCCCCCAGGACCCCCCTCAGGACCCCCCCCCAGACCCTCAGGGCCCCCTCAGGACCCCCCAGACCCTCAGGACCCCCCCAGACCCCCAAAACCCCCCCAGACCCTCAGGACCCCCCAGGACCCCCCTCAGGACCCCCCCAGACCCTCAGAACCCCCCCAGACCCTCAGGATCCCTTCCCAGGACTCCCCCCAGACCCTCAGGACCCTCCCCAGGACCCCCCCAGACCCTCAGGGCCCCCTCAGGACCCCCCCAGACCCTCAGGACCCCCTCAGGACTCCCCCAGACCCTCAGGACCCTCCCCAGGACTTCCCCCAGACCCTCAGGACCCCCTCAGGGACCCCCCCAGACCCTTAGGACCCTCAGAGCCCCCCCCCCAGACCCTCAGGACCCCCCCCCAGACCCCCAAAACCCCCCCAGACCCTCAGAACCCCCCCCAGAATCCCCCCAGACCCCCAGGCCCCCCCCCAGACCCTCAGAGCCCCCCCAGAACCCCCCCAGACCCCCAGAACCCCCCCCCAGGACCCCCTTAGACCCTCAGGACCCCCCCAGACCCTCAGGACCCCCTCAGGACTCCCCCAGACCCTCAGGACCCTCCCCAGGACCCCCCCAGACCCTCAGGACCCTCCCCAGGACCCCCCCAGACCCTCAGGGCCCCCTCAGGACCCCCCCAGACCCTCAGGGCCCCCTCAGGACTCCCCCCAGGCCCTCAGAACCCCCCCCAGGACCCTCCCAGAATGCCCCCAGACCCTCAGGGACCCCCCCAGACCCTCAGAGCCCCCCCCAGACCCTCAGAGCCCCCCCAGACCCTCAGGACCCTCAGAGCCCCCCCCCCCAGACCCTCAGGACCCCCCCAGACCCTCAGGACCCCCCCAGACCCTCAGGACATCCCCCCAGACCCTCAGGACCCCCTCAGGACTCCCCCAGACCCTCAGGACCCTCCCCAGGACTTCCCCCAGACCCTCAGGACCCCCTCAGGGACCCCCCCAGACCCTTAGGACCCTCAGAGCCCCCCCCCCAGACCCTCAGGACCCCCCCCCAGACCCCCCCAGACCCCCCCAGACCCCAAGGAACCCTCAGAGCTCCCCCAGACCCCCCCCAGGACCCCCCCAGACCCCCCCAAACCCCCAGGACCCCCCCAGACCCCCCCAGACCCCAAGGAACCCTCAGAGCTCCCCCAGACCCCCCCCAGGACCCCCCCAGACCCCCCCAAACCCCCAGGACCCCCCCAGAACCCCCCCAGACCCCCAGGCCCCCCCGGCCGTGCCGGGGCCGGCGCTGACCGGGCCGTGTCGGGGCAGATCGAGGAGATCGAGCGGGAGATCATCAAGCAGGAGGAGAACGTGGACCCCGATTATTGGGAGAAGCTGCTCAGGCACCACTACGAGCAGCAGCAGGAGGACCTGGCACGGAACCTGGGCAAGGGCAAGCGCGTCAGGAAACAGGTCAACTACAATGATGCTGCCCAGGAGGACCAAGGTGGGCACTGGGAGGCACTGGGACAGACTGGGAGGCACTGGGAGGTGTTAGGATGGCACTGGGAGGGCACTGGGAGGGACTGGGAGGGCACTGGGAGGTGTTAGGATGGCACTGGGAGGGCACTGGGAGGGACTGGTGCAGAACCTGGGCAAGGGCAAGCGCATCAGGAAACAGGTCAACTACAATGACGCTGCCCAGGAGGACCAAGGTGGGCACTGGGGGGCACTGGGAGGGCACTGGGAGGGACTGGGAGGCACTGGGATGGCACTGGGACAGACTGGGAGGGCACTGGGATGGCACTGGGAGGGACTGGGAGGGCACTGGGAGGGACAGGTGCAGAACCTGGGCAAGGGCAAGCGCGTCAGGAAACAGGTCAACTACAATGACGCTGCCCAGGAGGACCAAGGTGGGCACTGGGAGGGACTGGGAGGCACTGGGAGGGACTGGGACTGACTGGGAGGCACTGGGAGGCACTGGGAGGCACTGGGAGGTGTTAGGATGGCACTGGAAGGCACTGGGGAGCACTGGGAGTTACTGGGAGGCACTGGGAGTTACTGGGGGGCACTGGGAGTTACTGGGAGGCATTAGGATGGCACTGGGAGTTACTGGGAGGGCACTGGGAGTTACTGGGAGGCATTAGGATGGCACTGGGAGTTACTGGGAGGGCACTGGGAGTTACTGGGGGGCACTGGGGGGCACTGGGGGGCACTGGGAGTTACTGGGAGACACTGGGTGGCACTGGGGGGCACTGGGGGGCACTGGGAGTTACTGGGGGGCACTGGAAGGGCACTGGGAGGCACTGGAAGTTACTGGGGGGCACTGGAAGGGCACTGGGAGGCACTGGAAGTTACTGGGGGGCACTGGAAGGGCACTGGGAGGCACTGGAAGTTACTGGGGGGCACTGGGGGGCGCTGGGCCGTGCTGTGCCCGGTGCTGACGGTGCCCCCCAGACAACCAGTCCGAGTACTCGGTGGGCTCCGAGGAGGAGGACGAGGATTTCGACGAGCGGCCGGAGGGTGAGTGACCCTGTGACCCCTGAGTGACCCCTGAGTGACCCCTGTGACCCCTGAGTGACCCTGTGACCCCTGAGTGACCCCTGAGTGACCCCTGGGACCCCTGAGTGACCCCTGTGACCCCTGAGTGACCCCTGAGTGACCCCTGTGACCCCTGAGTGACTCCTGTGACCCCTGAGTGACCCCTGAGTGACCCTGTGACCCCTGTGACCTCTGAGTGACCCCTGAGTGACCCCTGGGACCCCTGAGTGACCCCTGAGTGACCCTGTGACCCCTGTGACCTCTGAGTGACCCCTGAGTGACCCCTGTGACCCCTGAGTGACCCCTGTGACCCCTGAGTGACCCCTGATACCCCTGAGTGACCCCTGAGTGACCCCTGAGTGACCCTGTGACCCCTGAGTGACCCCTGAGTGACCCTGTGACCCCTGAGTGACCCCTGGGACCCCTGAGTGACCCCTGTGACTCCTGGGTGACCTCTGAGTGACTCCTGAGTGACCCCTGAGTGCCCCCTGTGACCCCTGAGTGACCCCTGAGTGACCCCTGTGACCCCTGAGTGACCCCTGAGTGACCCCTGTGACCCCTGAGTGACCCCTGTGACTCCTGAGTGACTCCTGAGTGACCCCTGTGACCCCTGAGTGACCCCTGAGTGACCCCTGTGACCCCTGAGTGACCCCTGTGACCCCTGAGTGACCCCTGAGTGACCCCGTGTGACCCCTGAGTGACCCCTGAGTGACCCCTGTGACCCCTGAGTGACCCCTGAGTGACCCCTGAATGACCCCTGAGTGTCCCCTGAGTGACCCCTGTGACCCCTGAGTGACCCCTGAGTGACCCCTGTGACCCCTGAGTGACTCCTGAGTGACCCCTGAGTGACCCCTGTGACCCCTGAGTGACCCCTGAGTGACCCCTGTGACCCCTGAGTGACCCCTGAGTGACCCCTGAGTGACCCCTGAGTGACCCCTGGGACCCCTGAGTGACCCCTGTGACCCCTGAGTGACCCCTGAGTGACCCCTGAGTAACCCCTGAGTGTCCCCTGAGTGACCCCTGTGACCTCTGAGTGACCCCTGAGTGTCCCCTGAGTGACCCCTGTGACCCCTGAATGACCCCTGAGTGACCCCTGTGACCCCTGATACCCGAGTGACCCGAGTGACCCCTGAGTGACCCCTGTGACCCCTGAGTGACCCCTGAGTGACCCCTGAGTGACCCCTGTGACCCCTGAGTGACCCCTGAGTGACCCTGTGACCCCTGAGTGACCCCTGAGTGACCCCTGTGACTCCTGGGTGACCCCTGAGTGACCCCTGAGTGACCCCTGAGTGACCCCTGTGACCCCTGAGTGACCCCTGAGTGACCCCTGGGTGTCCCCTGTGTCTGGGGAGGGGTCTGGGTGGCTCTGGGGGTGGGGGGTGGGACCCAGAGGAGGGGTCAGGGTGTCCTGGGGAGGGTCTGGGTGGTCAGGGTGGTCCCAAGGGTGGGGGGGGGGTCAGGGTGGCCCCAAGGGGGGGGTCAGGGTGGTCCCAAGGGGGGGGTCAGGGTGGCCCCAAGGGTGGGGGGGGGGTCAGGGTGTCCTGGGAGGGTCTGGGTGGTCAGGGTGGCCCCAAGGGGGGGGTCAGGGTGGTCCCAAGGGGGGGGTCAGGGTGTCCCAGGGGGTTTTTGGGGTGCCCCAAAGGGGTCAGGGTGTCCCAGGGGGTTTTTGGGGTGTCCCAGGGGGGTATTTGGGGTGCCCTTGGAGGGGTCAGGGTGCCCCAGGGGGGGATTTGGGGTGCCCTTGGAGGGGTCAGGGTGTCCCAGGGGGGGATTTGGGGTGCCCCAAAGGGGTCAGGGTGTCCCAGGGGGGATTTGGGGTGCCCCAAAGGGGTCAGGGTGTCCCAGGGGTTATTTGGGGTGCCCCAAAGGGGTCAGGGTGTCCCAGGGGGATTTGGGGTGCCCCAAAGGGGTCAGGGTGTCCCAGGGGGGGATTTGGGGTGCCCCAAAGGGGTCAGGGTGTCCCAGGGGGATTTGGGGTGCCCCAAAGGGGTCAGGGTGTCCCAGGGGGGATTTGGGGTGCCCCAAAGGGGTCAGGGTGTCCCAGGGGGGATTTGGGGTGCCCCAAAGGGGTCAGGGTGTCCCAGGGGGGATTTGGGGTGCCCCAAAGGGGTCAGGGTGTCCCAGGGGGGATTTGGGGTGCCCTTGGAGGGGTCAGGGTGTCCCAGGGGGATTTGGGGTGCCCCAAAGGGGTCAGGGTGTCCCAGGGGGGATTTGGGGTGCCCCAAAGGGGTCAGGGTGTCCCAGGGGGATTTGGGGTGCCCCAAAGGGGTCAGGGTGTCCCAGGGGGATTTGGGGTGCCCTTGGAGGGGTCAGGGTGTCCCAGGGGGGATTTGGGGTGCCCTTGGAGGGGTCAGGGTGTCCCAGGGGGGATTTGGGGTGCCCTTGGAGGGGTCAGGGTGTCCCAGGGGGGATTTGGGGTGCCCCAAAGGGGTCAGGGTGTCCCAGGGGGGATTTGGGGTGCCCCAAAGGGGTCAGGGTGTCCCAGGGGGTTTTTGGGGTGCCCCAAAGGGGTCAGGGTGTCCCAGGGGGATTTGGGGTGCCCCAAAGGGGTCAGGGTGTCCCAGGGGGGATTTGGGGTGCCCTTGGAGGGGTCAGGGTGTCCCAGGGGGGGATTTGGGGTGCCCTTGGAGGGGTCAGGGTGTCCCAGGGGGGATTTGGGGTGCCCTTGGAGGGGTCAGGGTGTCCCAGGGGGGGATTTGGGGTGCCCTTGGAGGGGTCAGGGTGTCCCAGGGGGATTTGGGGTGCCCCAAAGGGGTCAGGGTGTCCCAGGGGGGATTTGGGGTGCCCCAAAGGGGTCAGGGTGTCCCAGGGGGATTTGGGGTGCCCCAAAGGGGTCAGGGTGTCCCAGGGGGATTTGGGGTGCCCTTGGAGGGGTCAGGGTGTCCCAGGGGGGATTTGGGGTGCCCCAAAGGGGTCAGGGTGTCCCAGGGGGATTTGGGGTGCCCTTGGAGGGGTCAGGGTGTCCCAGGGGGGATTTGGGGTGCCCCAAAGGGGTCAGGGTGTCCCAGGGGGGGATTTGGGGTGCCCCAAAGGGGTCAGGGTGTCCCAGGGGGGATTTGGGGTGCCCCAAAGGGGTCAGGGTGTCCCAGGGGGATTTGGGGTGCCCCAAAGGGGTCAGGGTGTCCCAGGGGGATTTGGGGTGCCCTTGGAGGGGTCAGGGTGTCCCAGGGGGGATTTGGGGTGCCCTTGGAGGGGTCAGGGTGTCCCAGGGGGGATTTGGGGTGCCCTTGGAGGGGTCAGGGTGTCCCAGGGGGTTTTTGGGGTGCCCCAAAGGGGTCAGGGTGTCCCAGGGGGATTTGGGGTGCCCTTGGAGGGGTCAGGGTGTCCCAGTAGGGTCAGGGTTTTGGGGGGGTGGTCAGGGTTGTGGGGGGTGGTCGGGGTGCCCCAGGGTGGGGGTTTTTGGGTGCCAGGGATGGGTGCTGACCCCGTGTGACCCCCCTGACCCCCCTGACCCCCCCGACCCCCCAGGCCGCCGTCAGTCCAAGCGGCAGCTTCGGAACGAGAAGGACAAGCCCCTCCCCCCACTGCTGGCCCGGGTGGGGGGCAACATCGAGGTGAGGGACCCCCCAAAACCCTGGGACCCCCCCAAACTCCTGGGACCCCCCCCAAAATCCTTGGGACCCCTCCAAACCCCTGGGACCCCCTCATACTCCTGGGACCCCCCAAAACCCCTGGGACCCCCCAAACCCCTGGGACCCCCCCCAAAATCCCTGGGACCCCCCCCAAAACCCCTGGGACCCCCCAGAACCCCTGGGACCCCCCCAAAACCCCTGGGACCATCCCCAAAACTCTTGGGAACCCCCAAAACCCCTTGGACCCCCCCCAAAACCCCTGGGACCCCCCAAAATCCCTGGGACCCCCCAAAACCCCTGGGACCCCCCCAAAACCCCTGGGACCCCCCAAAACCCCTGGGACCCACCCCAAAACCCCTGGGACCCCCCCCAAAACCCCTGGGACCCCCCCCAAACTCCCTGGGACCCCCCCCAAAACCCCTGGGACCCCCCCAAACCTCTGAGACCCCCCAAAACCCCTGGGACCCCCCAAAACCCCTGGGACCCCCCCAAAAACCTCTGAGATCCCCCCAAACCCCTGGGACCCCCCCAAAACCCCTTGGACCCCCCCCAAAACCCCTGGGACCCCCCAAAACCCCTGGGACCCCCCAAAACCCCTGGGACCCCCCCCAAAACCCCTTGGACCCCCCCAAAACCCCTGGGACCCACCCCAAAACCCCTGGGACCCCCCCCAAAACCCCTGGGACCATCCCCAAAACTCTTGGGACCCCCCAAAACCCCTGGGACCCCCCCCAAAACCCCTGGGACCCCCCCCAAAACCCCTGGGACCCCCCCCAAAACCCCTGGGACCCCCCAAACTCCTGGGACCCCCCAAACTCCTGGGACCCCCCAAAACCCCTGGGACCCCCCAAACTCCTGGGACCCCCCAAAACCTCTGGGACCCCCCAAAACCCCTGGGATTCCCCCAAAACCCCTGGGACCCCCCCAAAAACCCCTTGGACCCCCCCAAAACCCCTGGGACCCACCCCAAAACCCCTGGGACCCCCCCCAAAACCCCTGGGACCATCCCCAAAACTCTTGGGACCCCCCAAAACCCCTGGGACCCCCCCCAAAACCCCTTGGACCCCCCCAAAACCCCTGGGACCCCCCCAAAACCCCTGGGACCCCCCCCAAAACCCCTGGGACCCCCCCCAAAACCCCTGGGACCCCCCAAAATCCCTGGGACCCCCCCCAAAACCCCTTGGACCCCCCCAAAACCCCTGGGACCCACCCCAAAACCCCTGGGACCCCCCAAAACCCCTGGGACCCCCCCCAAAACCCCTGGGACCCCCCCCAACCCCTGGGACCCCCCAAAATCCCTGTGTCCCCAATGTGGGGGGGTCAGGGATCACCTGGACCCCCCTGTGTGTCCCCCAGTTTGGGGACAGGGTGAGGGGGTTCCCAGATGTCCCCCTGACCCCCCTGTGACCCCCGTGACCCCTGTGACCCCCCCAATGTCCCCAATGTCCCCAAATGTCCCCAAATGTCCCGTGACCCCCCAATGTCCCCAAATGTCCCCCAATGTCCCCAAATGTCCCCCAAAGTCCCCAAATGTCCCCAATGTCCCCAATGTCCCCAATGTCCCCCCAATGTCCCCAATGTCCCCCCAATGTCCCCCCAATGTCCCCAATGTCCCCAATGTTCCCAATGTCCCCAATGTCCCCAAATGTCCCCAATGTCCCCAATGTCCCCAATGTCCCCCAATGTCTCCAATGTCCCCCAATGTCCCCAAATGTCCCCAATGTCCCCCCAATGTCCCCAATGTCCCCCAATGTCCCCAATGTCCCCAATGTCCCCAATGTCCCCAATGTCCCCAATGTCCCCCCAATGTCCCCAATGTCCCCCAATGTCCCCAATGTCCCCCAATGTCCCCAATGTCTCCAATGTCCCCCAATGTCCCCAATGTCCCCAATGTCCCCAATGTCCCCCAGGTGCTGGGGTTCAACACGAGGCAGCGGAAGGCGTTCCTCAACGCCGTCATGCGCTGGGGGATGGGGGGTACATGGGGGGGTGTGACCCCATAACTGACCCCATAACTGACCCCTGTGACCCCATAACTGACCCCCCTGATGTCCCCAATGTCCCCAATGTCCCCCAGGTGCTGGGGTTCAACACGAGGCAGCGGAAGGCGTTCCTCAACGCCGTCATGCGCTGGGGGATGGGGGGTACATGGGGGGGTGTGACCCCATAACTGACCCCATAACTGACCCCCCTGTGACCCCATACCTGACCCCCCTGATGTCCCCAATGTCCCCAATGTCCCCCAGGTGCTGGGGTTCAACACGAGGCAGCGGAAGGCGTTCCTCAACGCCGTCATGCGCTGGGGGATGGGGGTGGGCTGTGACCCCATAACTGACCCCATAACTGACCCCTGTGACCCCATACCTGACCCCCTGTGTCCCAAATGTCCCCAATGTCCCCCAGGTGCTGGGGTTCAACACGAGGCAGCGGAAGGCGTTCCTCAACGCCGTCATGCGCTGGGGGATGGGGGGTGTGACCCCATACCTGACCCCATAACTGACCCCCCTGTGACCCCATAACTGACCCCCCCTGACCCCTGTGACCCCCCTGATGTCCCCAATGTCCCCAATGTCCCCCAGGTGCTGGGGTTCAACACGAGGCAGCGGAAGGCGTTCCTCAACGCCGTCATGCGTTGGGGGATGGGGGGTGTGACCCCATAACTGACCCCATAACTGACCCCCCTGTGACCCCATAACTGACCCCCCTGATGTCCCCAATGTCCCCAATGTCCCCCAGGTGCTGGGGTTCAACACGAGGCAGCGGAAGGCGTTCCTCAACGCCGTCATGCGCTGGGGGATGGGGGTGGGCTGTGACCCCATAACTGACCCCATAACTGACCCCTGTGACCCCATAACTGACCCCCCTGATGTCCCCAATGTCCCCAATGTCCCCCAGGTGCTGGGGTTCAACACGAGGCAGCGGAAGGCGTTCCTCAACGCCGTCATGCGCTGGGGGATGCCCCCCCAGGACGCTTTCACGTCCCAGTGGCTCGTGCGGGACCTGCGGGGCAAAACCGAGAAGGAGTTCAAGTGGGTGGCACCACGGGGGGTGGGGACAGTGTGGGGACAGCAGGGGTGGCATCAGGGGTTGGGGGTGGGGACAATGTGGGGGACAGCAGGGGTGGCATCAGGGGTGGCATCAGGGGTTGGGGGTGGGGACAACGTGGGGGACAGCAGGGGTGGCATCAGGGGTGGCATCAGGGATTGGGGTGGCATCAGGGATTGGGGGTGACATCAGGGGTGGCATCAGGGATTGGGGTGGCATCAGGGATTGGGGGTGACATCAGGGGTGGCATCAGGGATTGGGGGTGGGGACAATGTTGGGGACAGCAGGGGTGGCACCGGGGATTGGGGGTGGCATCAGGGATTGGGGGTGACATCAGGGATTGGGGGTGGGGACAACGTGGGGGACAGCAGGGGTGGCACTGGGGGGGGTGGGGACAATGTTGGGGACAGCAGGGGTGGCATCAGGGATTGGGGGTGGGGACAATGTTGGGGACAGCAGGGGTGGCACCGGGGATTGGGGGTGGCATCAGGGATTGGGGGTGGCACCAGGGGGTGGGGACAACGTGGGGGACAACAGGGGTGGCACCAGGGATTGGGGTGGCATCAGGGATTGGGGGTGACATCAGGGATTGGGGGTGGGGACAACGTGGGGGGCATCAGGGGTGGCACCGGGAATTGGGGGTGGGGACAACGTGGGGGACAACAGGGGTGGCACTGGGGGGGGTGGGGACAATGTGGGCGACAGCAGGGGTGGCATCAGGGGTGACATCAGGGATTGGGGGTGACACCAGGGGTGACATCAGGGATTGGGGGTGACATCAAGGATTGGGGGTGACATCAGGGATTGGGGGTGTCACCAGGGATTGGGGGTGGCATCAGGGATTGAGGGTGTCACCAGGGATTGGGGGTGGCATCAGGGATTGGGGGTGGCATCAGCAATGGGTTGTGATATCAGGGACAGGTGGTGGCATCAAGGATAGGTAGCACTGGGGACAAGTGGTGTCTCCCTGTGTCCTCTCATGTCCCCACTGTCCCCTATGTCCCCTCATGTCCCCCCCTGTCCCTGGTGTCCCCTGTGTCCCCCCATGTCCCCTCATGTCCCCTCTGTCCCCGCACCAGATGATGATGATCCCTTACTCATCTGAGCCCCCATTTCTGTCGGGGTTCCTGGGGGCCGGATGAGCCCCTGTCCCCAATGTCCCCTGCTGTCCCCTGGTGTCCCCTGGTGTCCCCTCTGTCCCCCCATGTCCCTGGTGTCCCCCAATGTCCCCAATGTCCCCTGGTGTCCCTGGTGTCCCCTCTGTCCCCGCACCAGATGATGATGATCCCTTACTCATCTGAGCCCCCATTTCTGTTGGGGTTCCTGGGGGCCGGATGAGCCCCTGTCCCCAATGTCCCCAATGTCCCCAATGTCCCCTGGTGTCCCCTCTGTCCCCCCATGTCCCTGGTGTCCCCAATGTCCCCAATGTCCCCTGGTGTCCCCCATGTCCCCTCTGTCCCCGCACCAGATGATGATGATCCCTTACTCATCCGAGCCCCCATTTCTGTCGGGGTTCCTGGGGGCCGGATGAGCCCCTGTCCCCAATGTCCCCAATGTCCCCTGGTGTCCCCTGGTGTCCCCTCTGTCCCCCCATGTCCCTGGTGTCCCCAATGTCCCCAATGTCCCCTGGTGTCCCCCCATGTCCCCTCTGTCCCCGCACCAGATGATGATGATCCCTTACTCATCCGAGCCCCCATTTCTGTCGGGGTTCCTGGGGGCCGGACCAGCCCCTGTCCCCAATGTCCCCAATGTCCCCTGTGTCCCCTGGTGTCCCCTCTGTCCCCCCATGTCCCTGGTGTCCCCAATGTCCCCAATGTCCCCTGGTGTCCCTGGTGTCCCCCATGTCCCCGCACCAGATGATGATGATCCCTTACTCATCCGAGCCCCCATTTCTGTCGGGGTTCCTGGGGGCCGGACCAGCCCCTGTCCCCAATGTCCCCAATGTCCCCTGGTGTCCCCTGGTGTCCCCTCTGTCCCCCCATGTCCCTGGTGTCCCCCAATGTCCCCAATGTCCCCAATGTCCCCTGGTGTCCCCCATGTCCCCTCTGTCCCCGCACCAGATGATGATGATCCCTTACTCATCCGAGCCCCCATTTCTGTCGGGGTTCCTGGGGGCCGGACCAGCCCCTGTCCCCAATGTCCCCAATGTCCCCTGGTGTCCCCTGGTGTCCCCAATGTCCCCTGCTGTTCCCCAATGTCCCCAATGTCCCCTGGTGTCCCCTGGTGTCCCCCATGTCCCCGCACCAGATGATGATGATCCCTTACTCATCCGAGCCCCCATTTCTGTCGGGGTTCCTGGGGGCCGGACCAGCCCCCCGTGTCCCCCTCATCCCGACACAGAGCCACCCTCGGGGTCCCCGCTGTCCCCCGGGGGGCCGGGCCTGGCCCAGGGGACGCCAGAGCGGTGGCAGGACCCGACCCCAGGGCCCGGCACAGCCACCACGGGTGCCGTGACGAGGGGGGGGACTGATGGTGCGGGGACACTGGGGACACTGGGGATACTGGGGATACTGGGACATGGGGACATCAGGGACACTGGGGACAGGAGGGACAGCAGGGACACTGGGACATGGGGACATTGGGGACACTGGGGATACTGGGGATACTGGGGACACTGGGGATACTGGGACATTGGGGACACTGGGGATACTGGGGATACTGGGGATACTGGGACATGGGGACATCAGGGACACTGGGGACACTGGGGATACTGGGGACAGGAGGGACAGCAGGGACACTGGGGATACTGGGGATACTGGGGACACTGGGGATACTGGGGATACTGGGGACACTGGGGACATTGGGGATACTGGGACACTGGGGATACTGGGGACACTGGGGGTACTGGGGACACTAGGGGTACTGGGACATTGGGGACACTGGGGACACTGGGGACACTGGGGACACTGGGGATACTGGGGATACTGGGACATTGGGGACACTGGGGACACTGGGGACAGGAGGGACAGCAGGGACACTGGGACATGGGGACATTGGGGATACTGGGGACACTGGGGACACTGGGGACATTGGGGATACTGGGACATGGGGACATCAGGGACACTGGGGACACTGGGGATACTGGCGACAGGAGGGACAGCAGGGACACTGGGGATACTGGGGATACTGGGGACACTGGGGACACTGGGGACACTGGGGATACTGGGGACATTGGGGACACTGGGACATTGGGGACACTGGGGACACTGGGGATACTGGGGACACTGGGGACACTGGGGATACTGGGGACATTGGGGACACTGGGACATTGGGGACACTGGGGATACTGGGACACTGGGGATACTGGGGACACTGGGGGTACTGGGGACACTAGGGGTACTGGGACATTGGGGACACTGGGGACACTGGGGACACTGGGGATACTGGGGATACTGGGACATTGGGGACACTGGGGACACTGGGGACAGGAGGGACAGCAGGGACACTGGGACATGGGGACATTGGGGATACTGGGGACACTGGGGACACTGGGGACATTGGGGATACTTGGACATTGGGGACACTGGGGATACTGGGGACACTGGGGATACTGGGGACACTGGGGACATTGGGGATACTGGGACACTGGGGATACTGGGGATACTGGGGGTACTGGGGACACTGGGGATACTGGGACATTGGGGACATTGGGGGTATCAGGAACATTGGGGACATCAGGGATATCAGGGACACTGGGGCTGGGATCTGTGGGGACAGGATTTATGGGACAGTGTCCCTGGAGCTGGGATCTGTGGGGACAGGATTTATGGGACAGTGTCCCTGGAGCTGGGATCTGTGGGGACAGGATTTATGGGACAGTGTCCCTGGAGCTGGGATCTATGGGGACAGGATTTGTGGGACAGTGTCCCTGGAGCTGGGATCTGTGGGGACAGGATTTATGGGACAGTGTCCCTGGAGCTGGGATCTGTGGGGACAGGATTTATGGGGCAGTGTCCCTGGAGCTGGGATCTGTGGGGACAGGATTTATGGGACGGTGTCCCTGGAGCTGGGATCTGTGGGGACAGGATTTGTGGGACAGTGTCCCTGGAGCTGGGATCTGTGGGGACAGGATTTGTGGGACAGTGTCCCTGGAGCTGGGATCTGTGGGGACAGGATTTATGGGACAGTGTCCCTGGGGCTGGGATCTGTGGGGACAGGATTTATGGGACAGTGTCCCTGGAGCTGGGATCTGTGGGGACAGGATTTGTGGGACAGTGTCCCTGGAGCTGGGATCTGTGGGGACAGGATTTGTGGGGACGGTGTCCCTGGAGCTGGGATCTATGGGGACAGGATTTATGGGACAGTGTCCCTGGAGCTGGGATCTGTGGGGACAGGATTTATGGGACAGTGTCCCTGGAGCTGGGATCTGTGGGGACAGGATTTGTGGGACAGTGTCCTGGAGCTGGGATCTGTGGGGACAGGATTTGTGGGACAGTGTCCCTGGAGCTGGGATCTGTGGGGACAGGATTTATGGGACAGTGTCCCTGGGGCTGGGATCTATGGGGACAGGATTTGTGGGACAGTGTCCCTGGAGCTGGGATCTGTGGGGACAGGATTTATGGGACAGTGTCCCTGGAGCTGGGATCTGTGGGGACAGGATTTATGGGACAGTGTCCCTGGAGCTGGGATCTGTGGGGACAGGATTTATGGGACAGTGTCCCTGGAGCTGGGATCTGTGGGGACAGGATTTATGGGACAGTGTCCCTGGAGCTGGGATCTGTGGGGACAGGATTTATGGGACACTGTCCCTGGAGCTGGGATCTGTGGGGACAGGATTTATGGGACAGTGTCCCTGGAGCTGGGATCTATGGGGACAGGATTTATGGGACAGTGTCCCTGGAGCTGGGATCTGTGGGGACAGGATTTATGGGACAGTGTCCCTGGAGCTGGGATCTGTGGGGACAGGATTTATGGGACAGTGTCCCTGGAGCTGGGATCTGTGGGGACAGGATTTATGGGACAGTGTCCCTGGAGCTGGGATCTGTGGGGACAGGATTTATGGGACAGTGTCCCTGGAGCTGGGATCTGTGGGGACAGGATTTATGGGGACGGTGTCCCTGGAGCTGGGATCTGTGGGGACAGGATTTATGGGGACAGTGTCCCTGGAGCTGGGATCTGTGGGGACAGGATTTATGGGACGGTGTCCCTGGAGCTGGGATCTGTGGGGACAGGATTTATGGGACAGTGTCCCTGGAGCTGGGATCTGTGGGGACAGGATTTGTTGGACAGTGTCCCTGGAGCTGGGATCTGTGGGGACAGGATTTATGGGACAGTGTCCCTGGAGCTGGGATCTGTGGGGACAGGATTTATGGGACAGTGTCCCTGGAGCTGGGATCTGTGGGGACAGGATTTATGGGGACGGTGTCCCTGGAGCTGGGATCTGTGGGGACAGGATTTATGGGGACAGTGTCCCTGGAGCTGGGATCTGTGGGGACAGGATTTATGGGACGGTGTCCCTGGAGCTGGGATCTGTGGGGACAGGATTTATGGGACAGTGTCCCTGGAGCTGGGATCTGTGGGGACAGGATTTGTTGGACAGTGTCCCTGGAGCTGGGATCTGTGGGGACAGGATTTATGGGACAGTGTCCCTGGAGCTGGGATCTGTGGGGACAGGATTTATGGGACAGTGTCCCTGGAGCTGGGATCTGTGGGGACAGGATTTGTGGGACAGTGTCCCTGGAGCTGGGATCTGTGGGGACAGGATTTGTGGGACAGTGTCCCTGGAGCTGGGATCTGTGGGGACAGGATTTATGGGACAGTGTCCCTGGAGCTGGGATCTGTGGGGACAGGATTTATGGGACAGTGTCCCTGGAGCTGGGATCTGTGGGGACAGGATTTATGGGACAGTGTCCCTGGAGCTGGGATCTGTGGGGACAGGATTTGTGGGGACGGTGTCCCTGGAGCTGGGATCTGTGGGGACAGGGACACTGGGGACAGGAATTATGGGGCTGGGACTGTGTCTCTGTGGGGACGAGATCTGTGGGGACAGGATCTGTGGGGTCAGGATCTGTGGGGACAGGATCTGTGGGGTCAGGATCTATGGGGTCAGGGATCTGTGGGGACAGGATCTATGGGGCTGGGATCTATGGGGACAGGATCTATGGGGTCAGGGATCTGTGGGGACAGGATCTATGGGGTCAGGGATCTGTGGGGACAGGATCTATGGGGTCAGGGCTCTATGGGGCTGTGCAGTGACAGCTGTGTCCCCGTGTCCCCAGGGCCTACGTGTCCCTGTTCATGCGTCACCTGTGCGGTGACAGGATCTATAGGGTCGGGGATCTGTGGGGCTGGGATCTGTGGGGTCAGGGCTCTATGGGGCTGGGATTTATGGGGTCAGGGCTCTATGGGGTCAGGGCTGTGTGGTGACAGTTGTGTCCCCTGGTGTCCCCAGAGCCTACGTGTCCCTGTTCATGCGTCACCTGTGCGGTGACAGGGTCTGTGGGGTCAGGGATCTGTGGGGCTGGGATTTATGGGGTTGGGATCTATGGGGTCAGGGCTCTATAGGGCTGGGATGTATGGGGTTGTGTGGTGACAGCCCTGTCCCCCGGTGTCCCCAGAGCCTACGTGTCCCTGTTCATGCGTCACCTGTGCGGTGACAGGATCTGTGGGGTCAGGGCTCTATGGGGTTGGGATCTATGGGGTCAGGGCTCTATGGGGCTGGGATTTATGGGGTCAGGGCTCTATGGGGTCAGGGCTGTGTGGTGACAGTTGTGTCCCCCGGTGTCCCCAGAGCCTACGTGTCCCTGTTCATGCGTCACCTGTGCGAGCCGGGTGCCGATGGCTCCGAGACCTTCGCCGACGGCGTCCCCCGGGAGGGGCTGTCACGGCAGCAGGTCCTGACCCGCATCGGAGTCATGTCCCTCGTCAAGAAAAAGGTACCAGCCCTGGGGACACCTGGGGACACCTGGGGACACCTGGGGGGACACCTGGGGGGACACCTGGGGGGACCTGGAGACGCCTGGGGACACCCTGAACACCTGGGGACACCCCTGGGGACATCCTGAAACACCTGGGGGGACACCCCTGGGGACACCCTGAACACCTGGGGACACCCCTGGGGACATCCTGAAACACCTGGGGGGACACCCCTGGGGACACCCTGAACACCTGGGGACACCCCTGGGGACATCCTGAAACACCTGGGGACACCCCTGGGGACACCCTGAACACCTGGGGACACCCCTGGGGACACCCTGAAACACCTGGGGACACCCCTGGGGACATCCTGAAACACCTGGGGACACCCCTGGGGACATCCTGAAACACCTGGGGACACCCCTGGGGACACCCTGAACACCTGGGGACACCCCTGGGGACATCCTGAAACACCTGGGGACACCCCTGGGGACACCCTGAACACCTGGGGACACCCCTGGGGACACCCTGAACACCTGGGGACACCCCTGGGGACATCCTGAAACACCTGGGGACACCCCTGGGGACACCCTGAAACACCTGGGGACATCCTGAAACACCTGGGGACACCCCTGGGGACACCCTGAACACCTGGGGACACCCCTGGGGACACCCTGAACACCTGGGGACACCCCTGGGGACACCCTGAACACCTGGGGACACCCCTGGGGACATCCTGAACACCTGGGGACACCCCTGGGGACACCCTGAACACCTGGGGACACCCCTGGGGACATCCTGAACACCTGGGGACACCCCTGGGGACACCCTGAAACACCTGGGGACACCCCTGGGGACACCCTGAACACCTGGGGACACCCCTGGGGACATCCTGAACACCTGGGGACACCCCTGGGGACATCCTGAACACCTGGGGACACCCCTGGGGACACCCTGAACACCTGGGGACACCCCTGGGGACACCCCTGGGGACACCCCTGGGGACACCCTGAACACCTGGGGACACCCCTGGGGACACCCCTGGGGACACCCTGAACACCTGGGGACACCCCTGGGGACACCCCTGGGGACACCCTGAACACCTGGGGACACCCCTGGGGACACCCCTGGGGACACCCCTGGGGACACCCTGAACACCTGGGGACACCCCTGGGGACATCCTGAACACCTGGGGACACCCCTGGGGACACCCCTGGGGACATCCTGAACACCTGGGGACACCCCTGGGGACACCCTGAAACACCTGGGGACACCCCTGGGGACATCCTGAAACACCTGGGGACACCCCTGGGGACACCCTGAAACACCTGGGGACACCCCTGGGGACACCCTGAAACACCTGGGGACACCCCTGGGGACACCCTGAACACCTGGGGACACCCCTGGGGACACCCCTGGGGACATCCTGAACACCTGGGGACACCCCTGGGGACATCCTGAAACACCTGGGGACACCCCTGGGGACACCCTGAACACCTGGGGACACCCCTGGGGACACCCTGAACACCTGGGGACACCCCTGGGGACACCCTGAAACACCTGGGGACACCCCTGGGGACACCCTGAACACCTGGGGACACCCCTGGGGACACCCTGAACACCTGGGGACACCCCTGGGGACACCCTGAACACCTGGGGACACCCCTGGGGACACCCTGAAACACCTGGGGACACCCCTGGGGACACCCTGAACACCTGGGGACACCCCTGGGGACACCCTGAACACCTGGGGACACCCTGAACACCTGGGGACACCCTGAACACCTGGGGACACCCCTGGGGACACCCTGAACACCTGGGGACATCCTGAAACACCTGGGGACATCCTGAAACACCTGGGGACACCCCTGGGGACACCCTGAACACCTGGGGACACCCCTGGGGACATCCTGAACACCTGGGGACATCCTGAAACACCTGGGGACACCCCTGGGGACACCCTGAACACCTGGGGACACCCCGAGCACATGGGTACCTTGTGGGGTTTTTGTGGTCCCTCTGAGGGTTTTGGGGTCCCTGTGTTGTTTTTGGGGTCCCTGTGGATTCTGTGGTTCCCTGTGAGGGTTTTTGGGGTCCCAGTGATGTTTTTGGGGTCCCTGTGATGTTTTTGGGGTCCCCCATGCTGTTTTGGGGTCCCAGGTGCAGGAATTCGAGCACATCAATGGCCGCTGGTCGCTGTGAGGATTTTTGGGGTCGCTGTGGTTCCTGTGGTTTCCCATGATGGTTTTTGGGATCCCTGTGTTATTTTGGGGTCCCAGGTGTTATTTTGGGGTCTCTGTGATGGTTTTTGGGGTCCCAGGTTCAGGAATTCGAGCACATCAATGGCCGCTGGTCGCTGTGTTGTTTTTGGGGTCTCTGTGGTTTCTGTGGGTCCCTATGATGGTTTTTGGGGTCCCAGTGATGTTTTTGGGGTCCCAGTGACATTTTTTGGGTCCCAGGTGCAGGAATTCGAGCACATCAATGGCCGCTGGTCCCTGTGTTGTTTTTGGGGTCTCTGTGGTTTCTGTGGGTCCCTATGATGGTTTTTGGGGTCCCAGTGATGTTTTTGGGGTCCCAGTGACGTTTTTGGGGTCCCAGGTGTTATTTTGGGGTCTCTGTGATGGTTTTTGGGGTCCCAGGTGCAGGAATTCGAGCACATCAATGGCCGCTGGTCGCTGTGAGGGTTTTTGGGATCCCAGTGATGTTTTTGGGGTCCCAGTGACGTTTTTGGGATCCCTGTGTTATTTTGGGGTCTCTGTGATGTTTTTGGGATCCCTGTGTTATTTTGGGGTCTCTGTGATGTTTTTGGGGTCCCAGGTTCAGGAATTCGAGCACATCAATGGCCGCTGGTCGCTGTGAGGGTTTTGGGGTCTCTGTGGTTTCTGTGGGTCCCTATGATGGTTTTTGGGATCCCTGTGTTATTTTGGGGTCCCAGGTGTTATTTTGGGGTCCCAGTGACATTTTTTGGGTCCCAGGTGCAGGAATTCGAGCACATCAATGGCCGCTGGTCCCTGTGTTGTTTTTGGGGTCTCTGTGGTTCCTGTGGTTTCCCATGATGGTTTTTGGGATCCCTGTGTTATTTTGGGGTCCCAGGTGTTATTTTGGGGTCTCTGTGATGGTTTTTGGGGTCCCAGGTGCAGGAATTCGAGCACATCAATGGCCGCTGGTCCCTGTGTTGTTTTTGGGGTCTCTGTGGTTTCTGTGGGTCCCTATGATGGTTTTTGGGATCCCTGTGTTATTTTGGGGTCCCAGGTGTTATTTTGGGGTCCCAGTGACATTTTTTGGGTCTCAGGTTCAGGAATTCGAGCACATCAATGGCCATTGGTCGCTGTGTTGTTTTTGGGGTCTCTGTGGTTTCTGTGGGTCCCTATGATGGTTTTTGGGATCCCTGTGTTATTTTGGGGTCTCTGTGATGTTTTTGGGGTCCCAGTGACATTTTTTGGGTCCCAGGTGCAGGAATTCGAGCACATCAATGGCCGCTGGTCCCTGTGTTGTTTTTGGGGTCTCTGTGGTTCCTGTGGTTTCCCATGATGGTTTTTGGGATCCCTGTGTTATTTTGGGGTCCCAGGTGTTATTTTGGGGTCTCTGTGATGGTTTTGGGGTCCCAGGTTCAGGAATTCGAGCACATCAATGGCCGCTGGTCGCTGTGAGGGTTTTGGGGTCCCAGTGATGTTTTTGGGGTCCCCCATGCTGTTTTGGGGTCCCAGGTGCAGGAATTCGAGCACATCAATGGCCGCTGGTCCCTGTGTTGTTTTTGGGGTCTCTGTGGTTTCTGTGGGTCCCTATGATGGTTTTTGGGATCCCAGTGATGTTTTTGGGGTCCCAGTGATGTTTTTGGGGTCCCAGGTGTTATTTTGGGGTCTCTGTGATGTTTTTGGGGTCCCAGTGACATTTTTTGGGTCTCAGGTTCAGGAATTCGAGCACATCAATGGCCGCTGGTCCCTGTGTTGTTTTTGGGGTCTCTGTGGTTTCTGTGGGTCCCTATGATGGTTTTTGGGATCCCTGTGTTATTTTGGGGTCTCTGTGATGTTTTTGGGATCCCTGTGTTATTTTGGGGTCTCTGTGATGGTTTTTGGGGTCCCAGGTGCAGGAATTCGAGCACATCAATGGCCATTGGTCGCTGTGTTGTTTTTGGGGTCTCTGTGGTTTCTGTGGGTCCCTATGATGGTTTTTGGGATCCCTGTGTTATTTTGGGGTCCCAGTGACATTTTTGGGGTCCCAGGTTCAGGAATTCGAGCACATCAATGGCCGCTGGTCGCTCCCCGAGCTGGCCCCCGAGCCCAGCGCCGACTCCAAGCGCTCGTCCCGCGCCTCCTCCCCCGCCAAGACCGGACCCCCCAGCCCCGACCAGAGCGGACCCCCCAGCCCCAACCCCCCCACCCCCGGTACGGGATCGATGGGAATGGTGGGATTGATGGGAATGATGGGATGGGATGGGATTGATGGGAATGATGGGATTGATGGGATGGGATTGATGGGATGGGATGGGATTGATGGGATTGATGGGAAGGATGGGATTGATGGGATGGGATTGATGGGATGGGATGGGATTGATGGGATTGATGGGAAGGATGGGATTGATGGGATGGGATTGATGGGATGGGATGGGATTGATGGGATTGATGGGAAGGATGGGATTGATGGGATGGGATGGGATTGATGGGATGGGATTGATGGGATGGGATGGGATTGATGGGATGGGATGGGATTGATGGGAAGGATGGGATTGATGGGATGGGATGGGATTGATGGGATGGGATTGATGGGATGGGATGGGATTAATGGGATGGGATGGGATTGATGGGATGGGATTGATGGGATGGGATGGGATTGATGGGATGGGATGGGATGGGATGGGATGGGATGGGATGGGATGGGATGGGATGGGATTGATGGGAGGACATGGGGGACACAGGGCGGGGCTGTGGGAGGGGTCAGGATTGGGGTGGGGACAAGGGGTCATTGGGGACATTGGGGTCACTGGACATTGGGGTCATTGGGGACATTGGGGACATTGGGGTCACAGGGGACGGGGTCACAGGGGACAGGGGGTCACAGGGGATATGGGGTCATTGGGATCACAGGGGTCATTGGGGTCACTGGGGACATTGGGGTCACTGGGGATGGGGTCATTGGGGACATTGGGGTCATTGGGGACATTGGGGTCACAGGGGGTCATTGGGGTCATTGGGGTCACACAGGGTTGCTGGTGGGGGACACAGGGACAGGAGCAGGGGTTTGGGGACACCTCATGTCCATTGTCCCCTGTCCCTGTCCCTGTGCCAGCCACGCCGGTGCCCAGCGAGCGAGGGGACGGGACGGGGCCACCCCCGGACAGGGACAGGGACAGGGACAGGGACAGGGACAGGGACAGGGACAGGGACGAGGGGGACACCCGGGACGAGAAGGAGCCCAAGGGACCTGAGAAGATGGAGACGGACGTGAGTGACAGCATTGTCCCCAAGCACTGTCCTTTGTGTCCCCAGCATTGTCCCCAACATTGTCCCCAACATTGTCCCCAGCATTGTCCTTCTGTCCCCAGCCCTGTCCCCAGCACTGTCCTCCCTGTCCCCAGCATTGTCCCCAACATTGTCCCCAACATTGTCCCCAGCATTGTCCTTCTGTCCCCAGCCCTGTCCCCAGCACTGTCCTCCCTGTCCCCAGCCCTGTCCCCAGCACTGTCCTCCCTGTCCCCAGCCCTGTCCCCAGCCCTGTCCTCCCTGTCCCCAGCCCTGTCCCCAGCCCTGTCCTCCCTGTCCCCAGCCCTGTCCTTTCTGTCCCCAGCCCTGTCCCCAAGCACTGTCCTCCCTGTCCCCAGCCCTGTCCTTTCTGTCCCCAGCCCTGTCCCCAGCCCTGTCCTTCTGTCCCCAGCACTGTCCCCAGCACTGTCCTCCCTGTCCCCAGCCCTGTCCTTTCTGTCCCCAGCCCTGTCCCCAAGCACTGTCCTTCTGTCCCCAGCCCTGTCCCCAGCCCTGTCCTCCCTGTCCCCAGCCCTGTCCCCAGCCCTGTCCCCAGCACTGTCCTTTCTGTCCCCAGCCCTGTCCCCAGCACTGTCCTTTCTGTCCCCAGCCCTGTCCCCAGCACTGTCCTTTCTGTCCCCAGCCCTGTCCCCAGCACTGTCCTCCCTGTCCCCAGCCCTGTCCCCAGCACTGTCCTCCCTGTCCCCAGCCCTGTCCCCAGCCCTGTCCCCAGCACTGTCCTTCTGTCCCCATCACTGTCCCCAATCGTGTTCCCTTTGTCCCCACCCCCTCCCTACCCCTGTCCCCTCTGTCCTTGTCCCCAACCCCGTCCCTGTCCCCTCTGTCCCTGTTCCCATCCCTGTCCCTGTCCCCAACCCTGTCCCTGTCCCTGTCCCTAACCCCATTCCTGTCCCCACAGCCCCCTGTCCCCTCTGTCCTTGTCCCTTCTGTCCCTGTCCCCTCCCCACACTGTCATGGCTCTGGGGGTGACCCTGGGGGGGTGACGCTGTCCCTGTCCCCACAGCCCCCTGTCCCCCCTGTCCCTGTCCCCATTCCTGTCCCTGTCCCCACAGCCCCCTGTCCCCTCTGTCCCTGTCCCTGTCCCCATCCCTGTCCCTGTCCCCACAGCCCCCTGTCCCCTCTGTCCCTGTCCCTGTCCCCATTCCTGTCCCTGTCCCCACAGCCCCCTGTCCCCTCTGTCCCTGTCCCTGTCCCCATCCCTGTCCCTGTCCCCACAGCCCCCTGTCCCCTCTGTCCCTGTCCCTAACCCCATCCCTGTCCCCACAGCCCCCTGTCCCCTCTGTCCCTGTCCCTGTCCCTAACCCCATCCCTGTCCCCACAGCCCCCTGTCCCCGAGGTGTCCCTGTCCCTGTCCCTAACCCCCTCCCTGTCCCCACAGCCCCCTGTCCCCTCTGTCCCTGTCCCTGTCCCCATTCCTGTCCCTGTCCCCACAGCCCCCTGTCCCCTCTGTCCCTGTCCCTAACCCCCTCCCTGTCCCTGTCCCCACAGCCCCCTGTCCCCTCTGTCCCTGTCCCTGTCCCCATCCCTGTCCCTGTCCCCACAGCCCCCTGTCCCCTCTGTCCCTGTCCCTGTCCCTGTCCCTGTCCCCACAGCCCCCTGTCCCCTCTGTCCCTGTCCCTGTCCCCATCCCTGTCCCTGTCCCCACAGCCCCCTGTCCCCTCTGTCCCTGTCCCTAACCCCATCCCTGTCCCCACAGCCCCCTGTCCCCTCTGTCCCTGTCCCTGTCCCTAACCCCATCCCTGTCCCTGTCCCCACAGCCCCCTGTCCCCGAGGTGTCCCTGTCCCTGTCCCTAACCCCATCCCTGTCCCTGTCCCCACAGCCCCCTGTCCCCGAGGTGTCCCCCTCTCCTGGTGATGGCATCGAGGCCGAGGGGCCGCGCAAGGGGGAGGAGGAGGAGGGGACCCCCCAGAGGGACCCCGAGGCCGAAGGACCCCCGGCCCGGGAGGACAGACCAGGTGAGACCCCCACCCCCCAAACCCACCCAGGGGGGATCCCATTGCCCTGAGGGACCCCCAAATCCCCTGGGGATCCCCCAAATCCCAGGGGGACCCCCCAGATCCCAGGGGGACCCCAAATCCCAGGGGGACCCCAAATCCCTCAGGGGGATCCCATTGTCCAAGTGCCCCCCCTCAACTGCCCTGAGGGACCCCCAAATCCCCAGGGATCCCCCAAATCCCAGGGGGACCCCCCAGATCCCAGGGGGACCCCAAAATCCCCTGGGGATCCCCAAATCCCTCAGGGGGATCCCATTGTCCAAGTGCCCCCCCTCAACTGCCCTGAGGGACCCCCAAATCCCAGGGGGACCCCCCAGATCCCAGGGGGACCCCAAAATCCCCTGGGGATCCCCAAATCCCTCAGGGGGATCCCATTGTCCAAGTGCCCCCCCTCAACTGCCCTGAGGGACCCCCAAATCCCCAGGGATCCCCCAAATCCCAGGGGGACCCCCCAGATCCCAGGGGGACCCCAAAATCCCCTGGGGATCCCCAAATCCCTCAGGGGGATCCCATTGTCCAAGTGCCCCCCCTCAACTGCCCTGAGGGACCCCCAAATCCCCAGGGATCCCCCAAATCCCAGGGGGACCCCCCAGATCCCAGGGGGACCCCAAAATCCCCTGGGGTTCCCCAAATCCCTCAGGGGGATCCCATTGTCCAAGTGCCCCCCCTCAACTGCCCTGAGGGACCCCCAAATCCCCCAAATCCCAGGGGGACCCCAAATCCCACAGGGGGGATCCCATTGTCCAAGTGCCCCCCCCAACTGCCCTGGGGGACCCCCAAATCCCCTGGGGATCCCTAAATCCCAGGGGGACCCCAAATCCCAGGGGGACCCCAAATCCCACAGGGGTCTCCCATTGTCCAGGTACCCCCCCGAACTGCCCTGAGGGACCCCCAAATCCCCCAGGGGGACCCCCCAAATCCCCCAGGGGGACCCCCCAAATCCCCAGAGACCCCCAAATCCCAGGGGGACCCCAAATCCGACCCCCTGGGAACCCCTAAACCCCAGGGCACCCCCAAATCCGACCCCCCCAACCCCCCCAGCTCCCCCAAACCCCAGGACACCCCAAATCCGACCCCCTGGGGACCCCCAAACCCCAGGACACCCCAAATCCGACCCCCTGGGGACCCCCAAACCCCAGGACACCCCAAATCCGACCCCCTGGGGACCCCCAAACCCCAGAGCACCCCCAAATCCAACCCCCTGGGAACCCCTAAACCCCAGGGCACCCCCAAATCCGACCCCCCCACCCCCCCTGGGGACCCCCAAACCCCAGGACACCCCAAATCCAAACCCCCAAACCCCGGGACACCCCAAATCCGACCCCCTGGGGACCCCCAAACCCCAGAGCACCCCCAAATCCGACCCCCTGGGGACCCCCAAACCCCAGGACACCCCCAAATCCGACCCCCCCATCCCCCCCAGCTCCCCCAAACCCCAGGACACCCCAAATCCGACCCCCTGGGGACCCCCAAACCCCAGAGCACCCCCAAATCCGACCCCCCCATCCCCCCCTGGGGACCCCCAAACCCCAGAGCACCCCCAAATCCAACCCCCTGGGGACCCCCAAACCCCGGGACACCCCCAAATCCAAACCCCCAAACCCCAGGACCCCCCAAATCCGACCCCCCCACCCCCCCAGCAGGCACCGAGGCCGAGAAGGGTCCGGGGGCCGAGAAGGGAGAGGAGAAACCCCCTGAGGAGGAGCCCAAAGAGAGACCGGGGGACCCCGACCCCAAAAGAGGTACCCGGGGGGGGCGGGGCTTGGTGGAGGGGGCGTGGCTTAACTCGGAGAGGGCGGGGCTTAACCAGAAAACACACAACCCCCCCCGAAAAAGATCCCCTCCCCAAAAATGTCCACCCAAGATCTACCAAAAAGAACCACCTGAAAGATCCCCCCCAAAAAGATTTCCCTAAAAGATTTCCCTAAAAAGATTTCCCTAAAAAGATCCACCCAAAAGATTCCCCCAAAAAGATCCCCCCTAAAAAGATCCCAAAAGATCCACCCCCCCCCCAAAAAAAAAAAAAAATCCCAAAAGAAGATCTACCCCAAAAGACCCACCCGAAAAAAGATCCCAAAAGAAGATCTACCCCAAAAAAGATCCCCCCAAAAAGGGTCCCTTGAAGAGATCCCCCAAAAAAGCTCCCCCCAAAAGGATCCCTTGAGAAGAACCCCCCCCAAAAGATCCCCCCAAAAAAGATCCCCCAAAAAGGATCTCTTGAGAAGCTCCCCCCTAAAAAGCTCCCCCCAAAAAAGATCCCCCCAAAAAAGATCCCCCCAAAAAGGGTCCCTTGAAAGGCTCCCCCCAAAAAAGATCCCCCCTAAAGGATCCCTTGAGAAGATCCCCCCCAAAAAAGATCCCCCCTAAAAGGATCCTTTGAGAAGATCCCCCCAAAAAGGATCCCCCAAAAAGGGTCCCTTGAAGAGATCCCCCCAAAAAGGATCCCTTGAGAAGATCCCCCCAAAAAGATCCCCCCAAAAAAGGGTCCCTTGAAGAGATCCTCAAAAAAAGAGATCCCCCAAAAAAGGATCCCTTGAGAAGATCCCCCCAAAAAAGATCCCCCCAAAAAGGATCCCTTGAGGAGATCCCCCCCAAAAAAGATCCCCCAAAAAGTGTCCCTTGAGAAGACCCCCCCAAATTTGATCCCCCCAAAAAGGATCCCTTGAAAAGATCCCCAAAAAAGATCCCCCCAAAAAAGATCCCCCCAAAAAGGATCCCTTGAGAAGACCCCCCCCCAAAAAGATCCCCCCAAAAAAGGGTCCCTTGAGAGGATCCACCCCCCAAAAAAAAGACCCTAAAAGAAGATCCACCCAAAAAAGGGTTCCCAAAAGAAGATCTACCCCAAAAGGTCCACCCAAAAAGGATCCCTTGAGAAGATCCCCCCAAAAAAGATCCCAAAAGAAGATCTACCCCAAAAGATCCCCCCCAAAAAGGATCCTTTGAGAAGATCCCCCCAAAAAGATCCCCCCAAAAAGGATCCCTTGAGAAGATCCCCCCAAAAAGATCCAAAAATAATATCTACCCCAAAAGATCCACCCAAAAAAGATCCCAAAAGAAGATCTACCCCAAAAAAACTCCCCCCAAAAAGGATCCTTTGAGAAGATCCCCCCCAAAAAGGATCCCTTAAAAAGGTCCCCCCCAAAAGGATCCCTTGAGAAGATCCCCCCCAAAAAGATCCCCCCCAAAAAGATCCCCCCAAAATCCCTTGAGAAGATCCCCCAAAAAAAGATCCAAAAATAATATCTACCCCAAAAGCTCCCCCCATAAAGGATCCTTTGAGGAGACCCCCCCTAAAAAGATCCCAAAAGATCCAGCCCCCCCCCCAAAAAAATCCCAAAAGATCTACCCCAAAAGACCCACCCGAAAAAAGATCCCAAAAGATCTACCCCAAAAAAGATCCCCCCAAAAAGGGTCCCTTGAAGAGATCCCCCAAAAAAGATCCCCCCAAAAAGGGTCCCTTGAAGAGATCCCCCAAAAAAGGATCCCTTGAGAAGACCCCCCCCAAAAAGATCCCCCCAAAAAAGGGTCCCTTGAGAGGATCCACCCCCCAAAAAAAAGACCCTAAAAGAAGATCCACCCAAAAAAGGGTTCCCAAAAGAAGATCTACCCCAAAAGATCCCCCCCAAAAAGGATCCTTTGAGAAGATCCCCCCAAAAAGATCCCCCAAAAAAGGATCCCTTGAGAAGATCCCCCCAAAAAGATCCAAAAATAATATCTACCCCAAAAGATCCACCCAAAAAAGATCCCAAAAGAAGATCTACCCCAAAAAAACTCCCCCCAAAAAGGATCCTTTGAGAAGATCCCCCCCAAAAAGATCCCCCCAAAAAGGATCCCTTAAAAAGCTCCCCCCCAAAAGGATCCCTTGAGAAGATCCCCCCCAAAAAGATCCCCCCCAAAAAGATCCCCCCAAAATCCCTTGAGAAGATCCCCCAAAAAAAGATCCAAAAATAATATCTACCCCAAAAGCTCCCCCCATAAAGGATCCTTTGAGGAGACCCCCCCTAAAAAGATCCCAAAAGATCCAGCCCCCCCCCCCAAAAAAAATCCCAAAAGATCTACCCCAAAAGACCCACCCGAAAAAAGATCCCAAAAGATCTACCCCAAAAAAGATCCCCCCAAAAAGGATCCTTGAGAAGATCCCCCCAAAAGATCCCCCCAAAAAAGATCCCCCAAAAAGTGTCCCTTGAGAAGACCCCCCCAAATTTGATCCCCCCAAAAAGGATCCCTTGAAAAGATCCCCAAAAAAGATCCCCCCAAAAAAGATCCCCCCAAAAAAGGGTCCCTTGAGAGGATCCACCCCCCAAAAAAAGACCCTAAAAGAAGATCCACCCAAAAAAGGGTTCCCAAAAGAAGATCTACCCCAAAAGGTCCACCCCGAAAAAAGATCCCAAAAGAAGATCTACCCAAAAAAAGATCCCCCCCATAAAGGGTCCCTTGAGAAGATCCCCCCAAAAAGATCCCCCAAAAAAGGATCCCTTGAGAAGATCCCCCCAAATTTGATCCCCCCAAAAAGGATCCCCCCAAAAAAGGATCCCAAAAGAAGATCCCCAAAAAAGATCACCCCAAAAAAGATCCCCCCAAAAAGATCCCCCCAAAAAAGGGTCCCTTGAAAAGATCCCCCCAAAAAGCCCCCCCAAACCCTCCCCGTTCCGAATCCCCCCCGTTTTGGCCCCTTTGGATCCTTCCTGCTCCCTGGGGGTCTCTGGGGGGCTCTGGGGGGCTCTGGGGGGGTCTGGGGGTCTCTGGGGGTCTCTGGGGGGCTCTGGGGGGGTCTGGGGGTCTCTGGGGGGGTCTGGGGGGTCTGGGGGGCTCTGGGGGTCTCTGGGGGGCTCTGGGGGGGTCTGGGGGGGTCTGGGGGGCTCTGGGGGGCTCTGGGGGGGTCTGGGGGGGTCTCTGGGGGGTCTGGGGGTCTCTGGGGGGTCTGGGGGTCTCTGGGGGTCTCTGGGGGTCTCTGGGGGGTCTGGGGGTCTCTGGGGGGCTCTGGGGGTCTCTGGGGGGGTCTCTGGGGGGGTCTGGGGGGCTCTGGGGGTCTCTGGGGGTGTCTGGGGGTCTCTGGAGGGTCTGGGGGTCTCTGGGGGGCTCTGGGGGTCTCTGGGGGGGTCTCTGGGGGGCTCTGGGGGGGTCTGGGGGTCTCTGGGGGGGTCTCTAGGGGGCTCTGGGGGTCTCTGGGGGGCTCTGGGGGTCTCTGGAGGGTCTGGGGGTCTCTGGGGGGCTCTGGGGGTCTCTGGGGGGCTCTGGGGGGCTCTGGGGGTCTCTGGGGGTCTCTGGGGGGGTCTGGGGGTCTCTGGGGGGCTCTGGGGGTGTCTGGGGGGCTCTGGGGGGGTCTGGGGGTCTCTGGGGGGATCTGGGGGGGTCTGGGGGTCTCTGGGGGGGTCTGGGGGGGTCTCTGGGGGTCTCTGGAGGGTCTGGGGGTCTCTGGGGGGATCTGGGGGCTCTGGGGGTCTCTGGGGGTCTCTGGGGGGATCTGGGGGCTCTGGGGGGCTCTGGGGGTCTCTGGGGGTCTCTGGGGGTTTCTGGGGGGTCTGGGGGGCTCTGGGGGTCTCTGGGGGGCTCTGGGGGGGTCTCTGGGGGTGTCTGGAGGTCTCTGGGGGTCTCTGGGGGTGTCTGGGGGGGTCTGGGGGTCTCTGGGGGTCTCTGGGGGGGTCTGGGGGGGTCTGGGGGGATCTGGGGGTCTCTGGGGGTCTCTGGGGGGGTCTGGGGGTCTCTGGGGGTGTCTGGGGGTGTCTGGGGGTCTCTGGGGGTCTCTGGGGGTCTCTGGGGGGGTCTGGGGGGGTCTGGGGGGATCTGGGGGTCTCTGGGGGTCTCTGGGGGTCACTGGGGGAGTCTGGGGGGGTCTGGGGGCTCTGGGGGTCTCTGGGGGTCTCTGGAGGCTCTGGGGGTCTCTGGGGGGCTCTGGGGGTCTCTGGGGGGCTCTGGGGGGCTCTGGGGGGGTCTCTGGGGGTCTCTGGGGGTCTCTGGGGGTCTCTGGGGGTCTCTGGGGGGCTCTGGGGGTCTCTGGGGGGCTCTGGGGGTCTCTGGGGGGCTCTGGGGGTCTCTGGGGGTCTCTGGGGGTCTCTGGGGGTCTCTGGGGGGCTCTGGGGGGGTCTCTGGGGGGTCTGGGGGTCTCTGGGGGTCTCTGGGGGGTCTGGGGGTGTCTGGGGGTGTCTGGGGGTCTCTGGGGGTCTCTGGGGGGTCTGGGGGTCTCTCGGGGTGTCTGGGGGGCTCTGGGGGTCTCTGGGGGTCTCTGGGGGTGTCTGGGGGTCTCTGGGGGGGTCTGGGGGTGTCTGGGGGGGTCTCTGGGGGGCTCTGGGGGGTCTGGGGGTCTCTGGGGGGCTCTGGGGGTCTCTGGGGGTCTCTGGGGGGGTCTGGGGGGGTCTCTGGGGGTCTCTGGGGGTCTCTGGGGGTCTCTGGGGGGCTCTGGGGGTCTCTGGGGGGCTCTGGGGGGGTCTGGGGGGCTCTGGGGGTCTCTGGGGGGGTCTGGGGGGCTCTGGGGGGGTCTGGGGGTCTCTGGGGGTCTCTGGGGGGGTCTGGGGGTCTCTGGGGGTCTCTGGGGGGGTCTGGGGGGCTCTGGGGGTCTGGGGGGGTCTGGGGGTCTCTGGGGGGCTCTGGGGGGGTCTGGGGGTCTCTGGGGGGCTCTGGGGGGCTCTGGGGGGGTCTCTGGGGGGGTCTCTGGGGGTCTCTGGGGGGCTCTGGGGGTCTCTGGGGGTCTCTGGGGGGCTCTGGGGGTCTGGGGGGCTCTGGGGGGGTCTGGGGGGCTCTGGGGGGGTCTGGGGGGGTCTGGGGGGGTCTGGGGGGCTCTGGGGGGCTCTGGGGGTCTCTGGGGGGGTCTGGGGGTCTCTGGGGGGGTCTGGGGGTCTCTGGGGGTCTCTGGGGGGGTCTGGGGGTCTCTGGGGGTCTCTGGGGGGGTCTGGGGGGCTCTGGGGGTCTCTGGGGGGTCTGGGGGTCTCTGGGGGGCTCTGGGGGGCTCTGGGGGTCTCTGGGGGGTCTGGGGGTCTCTGGGGGGGTCTGGGGGGATCTGGGGGGCTCTGGGGGTCTCTGGGGGGCTCTGGGGGGCTCTGGGGGTCTCTGGGGGGGTCTGGGGGGCTCTGGGGGTCTCTGGGACCCCCCAAACCTTCCCCCCCCCCCACAGAGGAGGTGAAGGGGGAGAAGGAGCCCAGGCTGGAGCCTCGAGCCAACAACGGGCGGCGTGAGGAGAGAGCCGAGAAACCGCGGTTCATGTTCAACATCGCTGATGGCGGCTTCACCGGTATGGGGGGGGCTATGGGGGGCTTCAGGGGGGCTTCAGGGGGGTATGGGGGGCTCTGGGGGGGCTTCACAGGGCATGGGGGGCACTGGGGGGCACTGAGGGGGCAGAAACCGCGGTTCATGTTCAACATCGCTGATGGCGGCTTCACCGGTATGGGGGGCTCTGGGGGGCTCTGGGGGGCTTCAGGGGGGCATGGGGGGCTCTGGGGGGCTTCAAGGGGGCTGCATGGGGCATGGGGGGGCTTCATGGGGTATGGGGGGGCTTCATGGGGTATGGGGGGCACTGGGGGGCTTCAGGGGGCACTGGTGGTCAGTGAGGCACCCTGGGGGTCAGTGGGGGGCACAGGGGACCCTGGGGGGCACTGGGGGTCACTGGGGGGCACTGGGGGGCACAGGGGGTCAGTGGGGGGCACTGGGGGTCACAGGGCACCCTGGGTGGCATCGGGGGTCAGTGAGGTGATGGGGGGCACTGGGGGTCACAGGGCACCCTGGGGGTCAGTGGGGGGCACTGGGGGTCACAGAGGACCCTGGGGGTCAGTGGGGGTCACAGGGCACCCTGGGGGTCAGTGGGGGGCACTGGGGGTCACAGAGGACCCTGGGGGTCAGTGGGGGTCACAGGGCACCCTGGGGGTCACTGGGGCACCCTGGGGGTCAGTTGGGGTCACAGGGCACCCTGGGGGTCACTGGGGGTCAGTGAGGTGATGGGGGGCACTGGGGGTCACTGGGGGTCACTGGGGCACCCTGGGGGTCAGTTGGGGTCACAGGGCACCCTGGGGGGCACTGGGGGGCACTGGGGGGCACAGGGGGTCACTGGGGGTCACTGGGGGTCACTGGGGGTCACAGGGCACCCTGGGGGTCAGTGGGGCTCAGTGAGGTGATGGGGGGCACTGGGGGTCACTGGGGGGCACTGGGGGTCAGTTGGGGTCACAGGGCACCCTGGGGGTCAGTGGGGCTCAGTGAGGTGATGGGGGGCACTGGGGGTCACTGGGGGTCACTGGGGGTCACTGGGGCACCCTGGGGGTCAGTGGGGGTCACTGGGGCACCCTGGGGGTCACTGGGGCTCAGTGAGGTGATGGGGGGCACTGGGGGGCACTGGGGGTCACTGGGGCACCCTGGGGGTCAGTTGGGGTCACAGGGCACCCTGGGGGTCACTGGGGCTCAGTGAGGTGATGGGGGGCACTGGGGGGCACTGGGGGTCACTGGGGCACCCTGGGGGTCAGTTGGGGTCACAGGGCACCCTGGGGGTCACTGGGGGTCAGTGAGGTGATGGGGGGCACTGGGGGGCACTGGGGGTCACTGGGCGTCACTGGGGGTCAGTGGGGGTCACAGGGCACCCTGGGGGTCACTGGGGGTCAGTGAGGTGATGGGGGGCACTGGGGGGCACTGGGGGTCACTGGGGGGCACTGGGGGTCACTGGGGCACCCTGGGGGTCGGTGGGGGTCAGTGAGGTGATGGGGGGCACTGGGGGGCACTGGGGGTCACTGGGGGGCACTGGGGGTCAGTTGGGGTCACAGGGCACCCTGGGGGTCACTGGGGGTCAGTGAGGTGACGGGGGGCACAGGGGGTCACTGGGGGGCACTGGGGGTCACAGAGGACCCAGGGGGTCAGTGGGGGTCACTGGGGCACCCTGGGGGTCACTGGGGCTCAGTGAGGTGATGGGGGGCACTGGGGGGCACTGGGGGTCACTGGGGCACCCTGGGGGTCAGTTGGGGTCACAGGGCACCCTGGGGGGCACTGGGGGGCACTGGGGGGCACAGGGGGTCACTGGGGGTCACTGGGGGTCACTGGGGGTCACAGGGCACCCTGGGGGTCAGTGGGGCTCAGTGAGGTGATGGGGGGCACTGGGGGTCACTGGGGGGCACTGGGGGTCAGTTGGGGTCACAGGGCACCCTGGGGGTCAGTGGGGCTCAGTGAGGTGATGGGGGGCACTGGGGGTCACTGGGGGTCACTGGGGCACCCTGGGGGTCAGTGGGGGTCACTGGGGCACCCTGGGGGTCACTGGGGCTCAGTGAGGTGATGGGGGGCACTGGGGGGCACTGGGGGTCACTGGGGCACCCTGGGGGTCAGTTGGGGTCACAGGGCACCCTGGGGGTCACTGGGGGTCAGTGAGGTGATGGGGGGCACTGGGGGGCACTGGGGGTCACTGGGCGTCACTGGGGGTCAGTGGGGGTCACAGGGCACCCTGGGGGTCACTGGGGGTCAGTGAGGTGATGGGGGGCACTGGGGGGCACTGGGGGTCACTGGGGGGCACTGGGGGTCACTGGGGCACCCTGGGGGTCGGTGGGGGTCAGTGAGGTGATGGGGGGCACTGGGGGGCACTGGGGGTCACTGGGGGGCACTGGGGGTCAGTTGGGGTCACAGGGCACCCTGGGGGTCACTGGGGGTCAGTGAGGTGACGGGGGGCACAGGGGGTCACTGGGGGGCACTGGGGGTCACAGAGGACCCAGGGGGTCAGTGGGGGTCACTGGGGCACCCTGGGGGTCACTGGGGCTCAGTGAGGTGATGGGGGGCACTGGGGGGCACTGGGGGTCACTGGGGGTCAGTGGGGGTCACAGGGCACCCTGGGGGTCACTGGGGCACCCTGGGGGTCAGTGGGGGTCACAGGGCACCCTGGGGGTCACTGGGGGTCAGTGAGGTGACGGGGGGCACCGCGGGGGTCCCACGGGGGGGGTCTCAGTGCCCTCTTTTTGCCCCCCCAGAGCTGCACACGCTGTGGCAGAACGAGGAACGCGCCGCCATCTCCTCGGGGAAACTCAACGAGATCTGGCACCGGCGCCACGACTACTGGCTGCTGGCTGGCATTGTCCTGTATCCCCCCACCCAAAATACTGACCCCTGGGACCTGTCCCCCCTCCCTGGGGCTGGGGACCCCCATCCCTTGGGGCTGCTGGCTGGCATTGTCCTGTATCCCCCCACCCAAAAAATTCCTGTCCCCCCTCCCTGGGGCCTGGGGACCCTTCCATGGGGCTGGGGACCCTTCCATGGGGCTGGGGACCCTTCCATGGGGCTGTCCCCCCTCTCTGGGGCTGGGGACCCTTCCCTGGGGCTGGGGACCCCTCCCTGGGGCTGGGGACCCTTCCCTGGGGCTGGGGACCCTTCCCTGGGGCTGGGGACCCTTCCATGGGGCTGGGGACCCTTCCATGGGGCTGGGGACCCTTCCCTGGGGCTGGGGACCCCTCCCTGGGGCTGGGGACCCTTCCCTGGGGCTGGGGACCCTTCCCTGGGGCTGGGGACCCTTCCATGGGGCTGGGGACCCTTCCATGGGGCTGGGGACCCTTCCCTGGGGCTGGGGACCCCTCCCTGGGGCTGAGGACCCCTCCCTGGGGCTGTCCCCCCTCTCTGGGGCTGGGGACCCCTCCATGGGGCTGAGGACCCCTCCCTGGGGCTGGGGACCCTTCCATGGGGCTGAGGACCCTTCCCTGGGGCTGTCCCCCCTCTCTGGGGCTGGGGACCCCTCCCTGGGGCTGGGGACCCCTCTCTGGGGCTGTGGGGACCCCCTCCATGGGGCTGGGGACCCCTCTCTGGGGCTGTGGGGACCCCCTCCATGGGGCTGGGGACCCCTCTCTGGGGCTGTGGGGACCCCCTCCATGGGGCTGGGGGACCCTTCCATGGGGCTGGGGGACCCCCTCCATGGGGCTGGGGACCCTTCCATGGGGCTGGGGACCCCTCCATGGGGCTGGAGACCCTTCCGTGGGGCTGGGGACCCTTCCATGGGGCTGGGGACCCTTCCATGGGGCTGGGGACCCTTCCATGGGGCTGGGGACCCCTCCATGGGGCTGGAGACCCTTCCGTGGGGCTGGGGACCCTTCCATGGGGCTGGGGACCCCTCCCTGGGGCTGGGGACCCTTCCATGGGGCTGGGGACCCTTCCTTGGGGCTGGGGACCCTTCCTTGGGGCTGGGGACCCTTCCATGGGGCTGGGGACCCTTCCATGGGGCTGGGGGACCCCTCTCTGGGGCTGTGGGGACCCTTCCATGGGGCTGGGGACCCCTCTCTGGGGCTGTGGGGACCCCCTCCATGGGGCTGGGGACCCTTCCATGGGGCTGGGGGACCCCCTCCATGGGGCTGGGGACCCTTCCATGGGGCTGGGGACCCTTCCTTGGGGCTGGGGACCCTTCCATGGGGCTGGGGACCCTTCCATGGGGCTGGGGACCCCTCTCTGGGGCTGTGGGGACCCTTCCATGGGGCTGGGGACCCTTCCATGGGGCTGGGGACCCTTCCATGGGGCTGGGGACCCCTCCCTGGGGCTGGGGACCCTTCCATGGGGTCGGGGACCCCTCCCTGGGGCTGGGGACCCTTCCATGGGGCTGGGGACCCTTCCATGGGGTCGGGGACCCCTCCCTGGGGCTGTGGGTACCCTTCCATGGGGCTGGGGACCCTTCCATGGGGCTGGGGACCCTTCCATGGGGCTGGGGACCCTTCCATGGGGTCGGGGACCCCTCCCTGGGGCTGGGGACCCTTCCATGGGGCTGGGGACCCTTCCATGGGGCTGGGGACCCTTCCATGGGGCTGGGGACCCTTCCATGGGGCTGGGGGACCCCCTCCATGGGGCTGGGGACCCTTCCATGGGGCTGGGGACCCTTCCATGGGGCTGGGGACCCTTCCATGGGGTCGGGGACCCTTCCATGGGGCTGGGGACCCTTCCATGGGGTCGGGGACCCCTCCCTGGGGCTGGGGACCCCTCTCTGGGGCTGGGGGGGTGGGGGTGGAGCAAGGAGGGGACACGACCATGGCCTAGGGGGACAGGGGGAGGTGATGGGGTGACAACGTGACAGGGTGACATGGTGCCAGGGTGACACGGTGACAGGGTGACAACGTGACAGGGTGACACGGTGACAGGTGACATGGTGCCAGGGTGACACGGTGACAGGGTGACACAGTGACACAGTTACACGGTGACACAGTGACAGTGCCAGGGTGACATGGTGACACTGTGCCAGTCCTTAGCGCTCAGCCACGGCTACGCCCGCTGGACGGACACCCAGAACGACAGTGACACTGGGACAGGGTACCAGGGTGACACTGGGACAGTGCCAGGGTGACACAGTGACACGGTGCCAGTCCTTAGCCCTCAGCCACGGCTACGCCCGCTGGACGGACACCCAGAACGACAGAGACACTGGGACAGGGTACCAGGGTGACAGGGTGACACAGTGCCAGGGTGACAGTCCCAGGGTGACATGGTGCCAGTCCTTAGCGCTCAGCCACGGCTACACCCGCTGGACAGACACCCAGAACGACAGTGACACTGGGACAGGGTGACACTGTGACAGGGTTTCAGGGTGACACAGTGCCACAGTGCCAGTCTCAGGGTGACACTGTGACAGTGCCAGGGTGACACAGTGACATGGTGCCAGTCCTTAGCGCTCAGCCACGGCTACGCCCGCTGGACGGACACCCAGAATGACAGTGACAGTGTGACACAGTGACACAGTCCCAGGGTGACACAGTGGCAGTGCCAGGGTTACACAGTCCCAGGGTGACAGGATGACATGGTGACACAGTGACAGTGCCAGGGTGACATGGTGACACTGTGCCAGTCCTTAGCGCTCAGCCACGGCTACGCCCGCTGGACGGACACCCAGAACGACAGTGACACTGGGACAGGGTGACACTGGGACACAGTCCCAGGGTGACATTGTGCCAGGGTGACAGTCCCAGGGTGACATTGTGACACGGTGACAGTCCCAGGGTGACACAGTGCCAGTCCTTAGCGCTCAGCCACGGCTACGCCCGCTGGACGGACACCCAGAACGACAGAGACACTGGGACAGGGTGACACTGTGACACTGGGACATGGTGGCAGGGTATCAGGGTGACACAGTGACACTGGGACAGTGCCAGGGTGACAGTGCCAGGGTGACACGGTGACACGGTGCCAGTCCTTAGCGCTCAGCCACGGCTATGCCCGCTGGACGGACATCCAGAACGACGGCGCCTTCGGGGTCATCAACGAACCCTTCAAGGGCGAAGCCTCCAAGGGGAACTTCCTGGAGATGAAGAACAAATTCCTGGCTCGCCGCTTCAAGGTGGGGGGACAGAGGGGACAGGGGGGGACAGGGGGGGACAGGAGGGGACAGGGGGGACATGGGGGGACAGGGGGGACAGGGGGGACATGGGACAGGGGGGACAGGGGGGGACAGGGGGGGACAGGAGGGGACAGGGGGGACATGGGGGGACAGGGGGGACAGGAAGGGACGGGGGGGACATGGGGGGACATGGGGGGACATGGGGGACATGGGGGGACATGGGGGACATGGGGGGACATGGGGGGACAGGGGGGACAGGGGGGACATGGGACAGGGGGGACAGGGGGGACAGGGGGGGACATGAGGGGACAGGGGGGACAGGGGGGACAGGGGGGACAGGGGGGACAGGAAGGGACGGGGGGGACAGGGGGGACAGGAAGGGACAGGGGGGACATGGGGGGACATGGGGGGACAGGGGGGACATGGGGGGACAGGGGGGACAGGGGGGACATGAGGGGGACAGGGGGGACAGGGGGGACATGGGGGGACAGGGGGGACATGGGGGGACATGGGGGGACAGGGGGGGACACGAGGGGGACAGGGGGGACAGGGGGGGACATGGGGGGACAGGGGGGACATGGGGGGACAGGGGGGACATGGGGGGACAGGGGGGACACGAGGGGGACAGGGGGGACATGGGGGGACAGGGGAGACATGAGGGGACATGGAGGGACAGGGGGGGACAGGGGGGGACGGGGGGACAGGGGGGGACATGGGGGGACAGGGGGGAACAGGGGGGGACGGGGGGACAGGGGGGGCACGAGGGGGGACAGGGGGGGACAGGGGGGGACGGGGGGACAGGGGGGAACAGGGGGGGACAGGGGGGAACAGGGGGGGACGGGGGGACAGGGGGGGCACGAGGGGGGCACGAGGGTGGGACGGGCACGGGGGTCTCACCCCAGGGCTGGGGGGGTCTCACCTGAGTGTCCAGGGAGGGTGGAAAGGTGGAGGTGGGTGCTGGGACACACCTGAGTCCTCCTGGGGTTGGGTGACACCAGGATGGGACACACCCAAGTGCTCCAGGGGTTGGGTGACACCAGGATGGGACACAGCTGAGTCTTCCAGGTGTCAGGTGACACCGGGGTTGGGCATTGGGATCCTCCAGGGGTTGGGTGACACCAGGGTGGGACACCTGAGTCCTCCAGGAGTTGGGTGACACCAGGGTTGGGCATTGGACTCCCCCAGGCCTTGGGTGACACCAGGGTGGGACACCTGAGTCCTCCAGGAGTTGGGTGACACCGGGGTTGGGCATTGGGGTCCTCCAAGTGTCAGGTGACACCTGGGCACACCCGAGTCCTCCAAGTGTTGGGTGACACCAGGGTTGGGCATTGGGGTCCTCCGGGTATCAGGTGTCACCAGGACACTACCTGAGTCCTCCAGGGGTTGGGTGACACTGGGGTGGGACACAGAGTCCCCCAGGGGTTGGGTGACACCAGGGTTAGGCATTGGGATCCCCCAGGGGTTGGGTGACACCTGGACACACCTGAGTCCTCCAGGGGTTGGGTGACACCAGGGTGGGACACCTGAGTTTCCCAGGCCTCAGGTGACACCGGTGTTGGGCACTGGACTCCCCCAGGCCTTGGGTGACACCAGGGTTGGGCATTGGGGTCCCCCAGGGGTTGGGTGACACCAGGGTGGGACACCCGACTCCCCCAGGCCTCGGGTGACACCAGGACACACCTGAGTCCCCCAGGCCTCGGGTGACACCTGGGCACACCAGAGTCCCCCAGCCCTTGGGTGACACCAGGGTTGGGCATTGGGGTCCCCCAGACATTGGGTGACACCAGGGTGGGACACCTGAGTCCCCCATGCCTCGGGTGACACCAGGATTGGGCACTGGACTCCCCCAGGCCTTGGGTGACACCAGGGTGGGACACTGGACCCCCCCAGCCCTCGGGTGACACCAGGGTTGGGCATTGGGGTCCTCCAGGTGTCAGGTGACACCAGGACACACCTGAGTCCCCCAGCCCTCGGGTGACACCAGGGTGGGACACACCCGAGTCCCCCAGGTGTCAGGTGACACCAGGACACAGCCAACTCCCCCAGGGCTCGGGTGACACCAGGGTGGGACACTGGACCCCCCCAGCCCTCGGGTGACACCAGGGTGGGACACTGGACCCCCCCAGCCCTCGGGTGACACCGGGGTTGGACACTGGACCCCCCCAGCCCTCGGGTGACACCGGGGTTGGACACTGGACCCCCCCAGCCCTCGGGTGACACCAGGGTGGGACACTGGACCCCCCCAGCCCTCGGGTGACACCAGGGTTGGACACTGGACCCCCCCAGCCCTCGGGTGACACCAGGGTTGGACACTGGACCCCCCCAGCCCTCGGGTGACACCGGGGTTGGACACTGGACCCCCCCAGCCCTCGGGTGACACCAGGGTGGGACACACCCGAGTCCCCCAGGTGTCAGGTGACACCAGGACACAGCCAACTCCCCCAGGGCTCGGGTGACACCAGGGTGGGACACTGGACCCCCCCAGCCCTCGGGTGACACCGGGGTGGGACACTGGACCCCCCCAGCCCTCGGGTGACACCGGGGTGGGACACTGGACCCCCCCAGCCCTCGGGTGACACCGGGGTGGGACACTGGACCCCCCCAGCCCTCGGGTGACACCGGGGTTGGACACTGGACCCCCCCAGCCCTCGGGTGACACCAGGGTGGGACACTGGACCCCCCCAGCCCTCGGGTGACACCGGGGTGGGACACTGGACCCCCCCAGCCCTCGGGTGACACCGGGGTGGGACACTGGACCCCCCCAGCCCTCGGGTGACACCGGGGTTGGACACTGGACCCCCCCAGCCCTCGGGTGACACCGGGGTTGGACACTGGACCCCCCCAGCCCTCGGGTGACACCAGGGTGGGACACTGGACCCCCCCAGCCCTCGGGTGACACCGGGGTGGGACACTGGACCCCCCCAGCCCTCGGGTGACACCAGGGTGGGACACTGGACCCCCCCAGCCCTCGGGTGACACCAGGGTGGGACACTGGACCCCCCCAGCCCTCGGGTGACACCAGGGTGGGACACTGGACCCCCCCAGCCCTCAGGCAACACCGGGCTCACCACCCCCACCTCCTCCACGCTCGGGGTGCCCCCCACCCACCCCTACCCCCTACCCCCTCCCCAAACCCCCCCCAACCCCCTGGCTGTGCCCGCAGCTGCTGGAGCAGGCGCTGGTGATCGAGGAGCAGCTTCGCCGCGCCGCCTACCTGAACATGACGCAGGACCCGAGCCACCCCGCCATGGCCCTCAACACGCGCTTCGCCGAGGTCGAGTGCCTGGCCGAGAGCCACCAGCACTTGTCCAAGGAGTCGCTGGCGGGCAACAAGCCCGCGAACGCCGTCCTGCACAAGGGTAAGAGGCGGGGGGGCCGGCGAGGCCGCCCCGTGTGAGCGGCCCCGGGCTCTGCACGCGCTCAGGATGGAGTTTGATTGAAGGGGGGGGTGATCCTAAAGACCCCCCTTTCCCTGTTCTCTGATGGAATTGATTAAAGGGGTTGTGATCCTAAAGAGCCCCCCTTTCTTGGTGGAGTTGATTAAAGGGGGTTGTGATCCTAAAGAGCCCCCCTTTCCTGGTGGAGTTGATTAAAGGGGTTGTGATCCTAAAGACCCTTTCCCGTTCTCTGATGGAATTAATTACATGGGGTTGTGATCCCAACCCCTCTTCAATGTTCCCTGATGGAATTGATTAAAGGGGTTGTGATCCTAAAGAGCCCCCTTTCTTGGTGGAGTTGATTAAAGGGGTTGTGATCCTAAAGAGCCCCCCTTTCCTGGTGGAGTTGATTAAAGGGGTTGTGATCCTAAAGACCCTTTCCCGTTCTCTGATGGAATTAATTAAAAGGGGTTGTGATCCCAGACCCCCCTTTCCTGGTGGAGTTGATTAAAGGGGTTGTGATCCTAAAGCCCCCTTTCCTGATGGAATTAATTAAAGGGGTTGTGATCCTAAAGACCCCTTTCTTGATGTAACTGATTAAAGGGGTTGTGATCCCAAACCCCCTTCAATGTTCCCTGATGGAATTCACGGGGTTGTTCTCCCGTTCCCTGATGGAATTCATTAATTGGGGTTGTGCTCCCAACCCCTTTTCCTGTTCCCTGATGGAATTAAACGGGGTTGTGCCCTCGTTCCCTGATGGAATTCATTAACTGGGGTTGTGATCCCAAACCCCTTTCCCTGTTCCCTGATGGAATTAAACGGGGTTGTTCTCCCGTTCCCTGATGGAATTAATTAATGGGGTTGTGCTCCCAACCCCTTTCCCTGTTCCCTGATGGAATTAAACGGGGTTGTGCTCCCAACCGCCTCCCGCTCCCGGTGTTATCCTTGCTCTGCGTGCGCTTTCTCTGCCGGCTGGGGGGGCTGGAGGGGTGGGAGGGGATGGAAAGGGGGTTTTGTTTTTATTTTTGGGGTGGGAGGGGTCCCGTCCCCCCCTCCTCCAGGCGGTGTTTTTGTTTTTTGGGGGGTGGGTCAGGCTCAGGGGGGTCGTGGGGGTCGCTGTGGCTTTGCTGGGCTGAGGGGTCCGTGCTGGGGGGTCGTGGCCTGGGGTCGGTGTCGCTTTGGCGTGTCCCCCCCCCCTCAATCCTCCCCCCTCCCCCCCCAATCCCATCCCCCCACTCGTGTTTGTGCCCCCCGAGCGTGGACGTGACTTTGTCACCCCCCCCATCCCCCACCCTGGGGTGTTCGGGGCGGGGCGGCCGAGGGTGCATGGCCTGGGTGACCCTGAGTGACCCTGAGTGACCTGTCCTGAGTGACCTTGAGTGACCTGTCCTGAGTGACCCTGAGTGACCCTGAGTGACCTGAGTGACCCTGAGTGACCCTGAGTGTCCCTGAGTGACCTGTCCTGAGTGACCTGTCCTGAGTGACCCTGAGTGACCCTGAGTGTCCTGAGTGACCCTGAATGACCTGAGTGACCCTGAATGACCTGAGTGACCCTGAGTGACCCTGAGTGACCTGAGTGACCCTGAGTGACCCTGAGTGTCCCTGAGTGACCTGTCCTGAGTGACCTGTCCTGAGTGACCCTGAGTGACCCTGAGTGACCTGAGTGACCCTGAGTGACCCTGAGTGTCCCTGAGTGACCTGTCCTGAGTGACCTGTCCTGAGTGACCCTGAGTGACCCTGAGTGTCCTGAGTGACCCTGAATGACCTGAGTGACCCTGAGTGACCCTGAATGACCTGAGTGACCCTGAATGACCTGAGTGACCCTGAATGACCTGAGTGACCCTGAGTGACCCTGAATGACCTGAGTGACCCTGAGTGACCCTGAGTGTCCCTGAGTGTCCTGAGTGACCTGTCCTGAGTGACCCTGAGTGACCCTGAATGACCTGAGTGACCTGAGTGACCCTGAATGACCCTGACCCTGAGTGACCCCGTCCTGAGTGACCTGTCCTGAGTGACCTGAGTGACCCTGAATGACCTGAGTGACCCTGAGTGTCCTGAGTGACCTGTCCTGAGTGACCTGAGTGACCCTGAGTGACCCTGAATGACCTGAGTGACCCTGAGTGACCCTGAGTGACCTGAGTGACCCTGAGTGACCCTGAGTGACCTGAGTGACCCTGAGTGACCCTGAGTGTCCCTGAGTGACCTGTCCTGAGTGACCTGTCCTGAGTGACCCTGAGTGACCCTGAGTGACCTGTCCTGAGTGACCCAGAGCAAGCTGTTGGTAACCTGTGAGCTGTGAGTGAGCTGTAACCTGTGAGTGATCTGTTGGTAACCCCTGAGCAGGCTGTGAGTAACCTGTGAGCTGTGAGTGATCTGTTGGTAACCTGTGAGCTGTGAGTGAGCTGTGAGTGATCTGTTGGTGTTGCTAACCCCCGAGCAGGCTGTTGGTAACCTGTTGGTAACCTGTGAGTGATCTGTTGGTAACCCCTGACTAGGCTGTTGGTAACCTGTGAGCTGTGAGTGATCTGTTGGTAACCTGTGAGCTGTGAGTGAGCTGTGAGTGATCTGTTGGTGTTGCTAACCCCCGAGCAGGCTGTTGGTAACCTGTTGGTAACCTGTGAGTGATCTGTTGGTAACCCTGACTAGGCTGTTGGTAACCTGTGAGCTGTGAGTGATCTGTTGGTAACCTGTGAGCTGTGAATGAGCTGTTGGTGTTGGTAACCCCTGAGCAGGCTGTTGGTAACCTGTGAGCTGTGAGTGAGCTGTGAGCTGTGAGTGATCTGTGAATGAGCTGTTGGTAACCTGTGAGCTGTGAATGAGCTGTTGGTGTTGGTAACCCCTGAGCAGGCTGTTGGTAACCTGTGAGCTGTGAGTGAGCTGTGAGCTGTGAGTGATCTGTGAATGAGCTGTTGGTAACCTGTGAGCTGTGAATGAGCTGTTGGTGTTGGTAACCCCTGACCAGGCTGTGAGTAACCTGTGAGCTGTGAGTGATCTGTTGGTAACCCCTGAGCAGGCTGTTGGTAACCTGTGAGCTGTGAGTGATCTGTTGGTAACCTGTGAGCTGTGAGTGAGCTGTGAGTGATCTGTTGGTGTTGCTAACCCCCGAGCAGGCTGTTGGTAACCTGTTGGTAACCTGTGAGTGATCTGTTGGTAACCCCTGAGCAGGCTGTTGGTAACCTGTGAGCTGTGAGTGAGCTGTTGGTAACCTGTGAGTGATCTGATCTGTCGGTAACCCCTGAGTAACCTGTTGGTAACCTGTTGGTAACCTGTGAGTAAGCTCCGCGCAGTTCGGGGCCGGCCCCCCCGGGCACTGACGGGGCCCCTCCCCTGCCCCTGTTTTTGTGTCTCCCCTGGCCCTGCCCGGCCCTGCTGGCAGTGCTGAACCAGCTGGAGGAGCTGCTGAGTGACATGAAGGCCGACGTGACGCGCCTGCCGGCCACGCTGTCCCGGATCCCCCCGATCGCCGCCCGCCTGCAGATGTCGGAGCGCAGCATCCTCAGCCGCCTGGCCAGCAAGGGCACCGAGAGCCACCCCCCTCCCGTGAGTGTCCCCAATGTCCCCAGGGTCCCCAATGTCACCCCTGTCACCCCCAGCATCCTCAGCCGCCTGGCCAGCAAGGCACCGAGAGCCACCCCCCTCCCGTGAGTGTCCCCAATGTCACCAGGGTCCCCAGTGTCACCCCCCAGTGTCCCCAATGTCACCCCCAGCAAGGGCACCGAGAGCCACCCCCCTCCCGTGAGTGTCCCCAATGTCACCAGTGTCCCCCAATGTCCCCAGGGTCCCCCTGTCACCCCCAGCAAGGGCACCGAGAGCCACCCCCCTCCGTGAGTGTCACCAATGTCCCCAGGGTCCCCATGTCACCCCCTGTCACCCCCAGCAAGGGCACCGAGAGCCACCCCCCTCCCGTGAGTGTCCCCAGTGTCCCCAGTGTCCCCAGTGTCCCCAGGGTCCCCCTGGTCACCCCCAGCCAAGGGCACCGAGAGCCACCCCCCTCCCGTGAGTGTCCCAATGTCACCAGGGTCCCCAGTGTCCCCAATGTCACCAGGGTCCCCAATGTCACCCCCTGTCACCCCCCAGCATCCTCAGCCGCCTGGCCAGCAAGGGCACCGAGAGCCACCCCCCTCCCGTGAGTGTCCCCAATGTCACCAGTGTCCCCAGTGTCCCCAGAGTCCTGGTCACCCCCCCATGTCCCCCTGTCACCCCCCAAAGCCGGGCAGTGTCCCCCTGTCACCCCAGCATCCTCAGCCGCCTGGCCAGCAAGGGCACCGAGAGCCACTCCCCTCCCGTGAGTGTCCCCAATGTCCCCAGGGTCCCCAATGTCACCCCCTGTCACCCCAGCATCCTCAGCCGCCTGGCCAGCAAGGGCACCGAGAGCCACTCCCCTCCTGTGAGTGTCCCCAATGTCACCAGGGTCCCCAATGTCACCCCCTGTCACCCCAGCATCCTCAGCCGCCTGGCCAGCAAGGGCACCGAGAGCCACTCCCTCCTGTGAGTGTCCCCAATGTCACCAGGGTCCCCAATGTCACCCCCTGTCACCCCCAGCATCCTCAGCCGCCTGGCCAGCAAGGGCACCGAGAGCCACTCCCCTCCCGTGAGTGTCCCCAATGTCACCAGTGTCCCCAGGGTCCCCCTGTCACCCCAGCAAGGGCACCGAGAGCCACCCCCCTCCCGTGAGTGTCCCCAGGGTCCCCAGGGTCCCCAGTGTCACCCCCCAGTGTCCCCCCTGTCACCCCCAGCAAGGGCACCGAGAGCCACCCCCCTCCCGTGAGTGTCCCCAGTGTCCCCAGGGTCCCCAGTGTCACCCCCCAGTGTCCCCAGTGTCACCCCCAGCAAGGGCACGGAGAGCCACCCCCCTCCCGTGAGTGTCCCCAGTGTCCCCAGTGTCCCCAGTGTCCCCAGGGTCCCCAGGGTCCCCCTGTCAACCCCCAGCAAGGGCACCGAGAGCCACCCCCCTCCCGTGAGTGTCCCCAATGTCCCCAGGGTCCTGGTCACCCCCCAGTGTCCCCAATGTCACCCCCAGCAAGGGCACCGAGAGCCACCCCCCTCCCGTGAGTGTCCCCAGTGTCCCCAGTGTCCCCAGTGTCCCCAGTGTCCCCGGTGTCACCCCCCCAGTGTCCCCAATGTCACCCCCAGCAAGGGCACCGAGAGCCACCCCCCTCCCGTGAGTGTCCCCAGTGTCCCCAGTGTCCCCAGTGTCCCCAGTGTCCCCGGTGTCACCCCCCAGTGTCCCCAATGTCACCCCCAGCAAGGGCACCGAGAGCCACCCCCCTCCCGTGAGTGTCCCCAGCCCAGCCAATGTCACCCCAGGGGTGACCCAGCAGGCCCTGGGGACATCCCTGCCCACGCTGGGGACATCCCTGCCCACGCTGGGGACATCCCTGCCCACGCTGGGGACATCCCTGCCCACGCTGGGGACATCCCTGCCCACGCTGGGGACATCACCCAGCACATTGGGAACATCACCCAGCACATTGGGGACATCACCCAGCACATTGGGGACATCACCCAGCACATTGGGGACATCTTCTCCCCCCCTTAGTGCCACCCCCCAACCTTTGGGGACATCTCCCCCCCCCTTGGGGACATTGCCAGGGTGGTGGCAGGGGTGGGTGACAGCAGGAGGTGACAGCAGGGAGGAGACAGCAGGAGGTGACAGCAGGGGAGGTGACAGCAGGGAGGAGATGACAGCAGGGAGGTGACAGCAGGAGGTGACAGCAGGGAGGTGACAGCAGGGGGAGGTGACAGCAGGGAGGTGACAGCAGGGGGAGGTGACAGCAGGGGGAGGTGACAGCAGGAGGTGACAGCAGGGAGGTGACAGCAGGGAGGTGACAGCAGGGGGGAGGTGACAGCAGGGAGGTGGCAGGAGGGAGGTGACAGGAGGAGGTGACAGGAGGAGGTGACAGCAGGGAGGTGACAGCAGGAGGTGACAGGAGGAGGTGACAGGGGGAGGTGACAGGAGGAGGTGACAGCAGGGAGGTGACAGCAGGGAGGAGATGACAGCAGGGGAGGTGACAGCAGGAGGTGACAGCAGGGAGGTGACAGCAGGAGGTGACAGGGGGAGGTGACAGCAGGGAGGAGATGACAGCAGGGAGGTGACAGCAGGGTGGTGACAGCAGAAGGTGACAGCAGGGGGAGGTGACAGCAGGAGGTGACAGCAGGGAGGTGACAGCAGAAGGTGACAGCAGGGAGGTGACAGCAGGAGGTGACAGCAGGGAGGTGACAGCAGGGGGTGACAGCAGGAGGTGACAGCAGGAGGTGACAGGGGAGGTGACAGCAGGGAGGTGACAGGGGTGGTGACAGCAGGGAGGTGACAGGGAGGTGACAGGATGGTGACAGCAGGGAGGTGGCAGCAGGGGGTGACAGGGAGGTGACAGCAGGGGAGGTGACAGCAGGGAGGTGACAGCAGGGGGAGGTGACAGCAGTGTGGTGACAGGGGTGGTGACAGCAGGGGGAGGTGACAGCAGGGGAGGTGACAGCAGGAGGTGACAGCAGTGTGGTGACAGGGGTGGTGACAGCAGGGGGAGGTGACAGC